>OX457031.1:1292831-1485911 GCA_949752745.1 Protula sp. h YS-2021 | reverse complement strand
TAGACTTCTTGAACCATATCATACCAAACAGAGTCTGTTTCTGACTCACTTTTAGAGTCTGTTTCTGACTCACTTTCAGAGCTGCCGTCATCATCCCCCTCAACACAATGTTCCATATGTTTGAACAAAGCTTCTTGACTGTTGTATAACGCACCACATTCTGTACAAGCATGTGCATTCTTTTCAGTCATGTTGACGCTTTGACTTTCCATAGAAGACTCATCTAAAGTTTCAGTGATAGGTTGTTTTACAGGGTTTTACACATCTATCTCCAATTCTTCTTCTTCTGAAGTGTGAGCATTCTTTAAGTGTCTTTTAAGACTTTGTGGCCAATTGTAAGATTTCAGACAAATGTTGCATTTATACATCCTTTCGGTTCAACATACACTTTTCAAGTGATGAAAAAGCCTTTAAACATAGCCTTATTTACAACTTGTTGAACAACATGTTGAACATGTTCAACATGTTGTTGAACATGTTGTTGAACATGTTGTTGAACATGTTGTTGAACATGTTGTCTACGCCTAGGGGAGTTTAACGTCATAACGTCATTATGACGTCATCATTATGACGTCATAATGACGTCATTGGAACAGGCGCATGCTTAATCAAAAACTGTTTCAGCAGAATTTATTGCTGTTTGATATGAATGAAATGCATGTCTCACTCTCCCTTTTATGCTACTTAGATGTAATCAAAATATGGTGTGTAACTCGTCGAAAAAGGCCAAACTTGTTAAAATTGCTAAAATTGCTGAGTCAGCAATTTTAACAAGTTTGGCATTTTTGACGAGTTACACACCATATTTTGATTACATCTAAGTAGCATAAAAGGAAGAGTGAGACATGCATTTCATTCATATCAAACAGCAATAAATTCTGCTGAAACAGTTTTTGACATAGCAAGTGATGACTTTCGACCCATTTATAAGCGTCGACTTAAACAACTGTTTATGAGACTATTCAAATATGCCCAACGTCTACAACAAAACGAACATTATGAAACCATTTTAGAAGACTTTAATTACTTTGTTGATGAAAAACATTACGAGTATTCAAAGGCACTAAAGGCGGCTATAAGAAGAAACGATGCATTCTTTGAAGAGCTTCTAGATGAGGAGGAGGAAGATGAAAGCAGTGACGAAGAAAGTGATATGGATGCCAGTGAACAGAGTGAAGCAGATGAAGAAAAATAGACTTATTTGACTAAACATTTATAATAAAGACTTTGTAAATCAATAAATGTTATAATATTGTTATAGATTTAAGCTGTATATATTTAAGTGTATTTAAGTGTATTTAAGTGTATTAATAAACCTATTCAACATATGTCTTATTTTTTCTTTTCTTCAACTACAACTTGTTGAACAACTTGTTAAACAGCATGTTGTTGAACATGTTGAATAGGTTGAACATGTTCAACTTGAGCAACAACATGTTGAACATGTTCAACTTGTTGAGCATGTTATTGAACATGTTGAACATGTTGAACATGTTCAAATTGTTGAACATGTTCAACTTGTTGAACATGTTGTTGAACATGTTGAACATGTTGAATATGTTCAACTTGTTGAACATGTTGTTGAACATGTTGAACATGTTGAACATGTTCAACAACATGTTGAACAACAGCTCGTTGAACAATTGTTGTACAATTGCTAAACAACTTGTTGAACAATAGTTTGACGTAAAAATAATTCAAACACATGTTTGAATGGTGGGGGGCGCGCGCCATTCCAACAACCCACCTATGCCAAACTACTGTAAACTAAGACATCAAACTGAATTCAATGGTGAAATTTTCATTCAAATCGGTTAACCATAACAAAGGTTATTACAATTTTCCACTTTTTACAAAGTTAAAATGGCGAATGTCAAATTATGTATACAGCCAGCTGTGTAAATAGCCCATGACTACATTATAACAAAACTAGATATGAAACTGAATCAAATAGTGAAATTTTCATGCAAATCGACCAAGTATAACGGAAGTTATCTCAATTTTTTCACTTTTTACAAAGTTAAAATGGCGGCATGTCACATTTTGCATATAACCATCCGTGCAAATAGCCTATAACCATTTAATGTTAAAACTAGATATAAAACTGAATCAAACAGTGAAATTTTCATGTAAATCGACCAAGCATAGCGAAAGTTATCTCAATTTTTCACTTTTTACAAAGTTAAAATGGCGGCATGTTACAATTATGCATACAGCCACATGCGCAAATAGCCCATGACTACTTTATAATAAAACTAGATATAAAACTGAATCAAATAGTGAAATTTTCATGCAAATCGACCAACTATAACGAAAGTTATCACACCTTTTCACTTTTTAAAAAGTTAAAATGGTGGCATTTTACAAAAATGCATACAGCCAGCTGCGAAAATAGCCTGTGACTACTTTATGACAAAACTTTACATAAAACTGAATCAAACAGTGAAATTTTCATATAAATCAACCAAGTAGTTTTAAAGTTATACATTCTTGAAGTTAGCCATATCACGATCCTGGAGGGGAGGGGGGAGGTCTGTCCCGACTGTCTCCTAGGGGGGGGGGGGGGGTCGGTACATAGTATTCCTAGGGGGGGGGTCATCACTTTATGACCATAGGGTCTCTCCCGACTACCGCCTAGGGGGGGGGGTCATCACTTTGTTATGAGGGTTACGCCTACATGGCTATGCCTATGACTACGTCTATGACGTCACTTCCGCTCCAGACAGCACTTCCGGTCCATGACAGCACTTCCGGTCCAGACGCTATGACGTCACTTCCGGTCCAGACAGTATGACGTCATCAAGTGAGCCAGAATCCTTGTTTACTTTGTTTCCTTTGTTTACTTTGTTTTCTTTGTTTACTTTGTTGCCATGACTACGCCTATGACGTCACTTCCGCTCCAGACAACACTTCCGGTCCAGACAGCACTTCCGGTCCAGACGCTATGACGTCACTTCCGGTCCAGACAGTATGACGTCATCAAGTGAGCCAGAATCCTTGTTTACTTTGTTTCCTTTGTTTACTTTGTTTTCTTTGTTTACTTTGTTGCCGTGACTACGCCTATGACGTCACTTCCGCTCCAGACAACACTTCCGGTCCAGACAGCACTTCCGGTCCAGACGCTATGACGTCACTTTCGCTCCAGACAGTATGACGTCATCATGACGTCATTATCACGTCATGGATGGCCGCGCCTATCCTTACGCTTATCATGACGTCACTTCCGGTCCAGACGTCACTTCCGGTCCAGACGCTATGACGTCACTTCCAGACAGTATGACGTCACTTCCAGACAGTATGACGTCACTTCCAGACAGTATGACGTCATCAAGTGGTCCAGAACCCCCCTTTTCACCCTACTTATGACAAAGTTGACTTATTACCTATGTGCCTGAATAGCAGGGAGTGGATATGAGGTTATAGTAGGAAGAAGGGTAAAGTTTTATGTTCCTTTAGAGATTGAATTTTCAAACCTAGAATGTTTATTGTACTTTTTGTTTATTGTAATGCCAAGTATGGACTAATATGGTTGTAACAACTGGTAATATAGACAGACTTCAACAAATCAAAAGACAAAGGTCCTTACTCTGGAGAGTGATGCGCCCACTTTCGATGTAACGAAATTATGATTTCCCGTGAACCATCCATCAAATGCGTCACCTTAAAAATAGGGTCTGTTCGTTTTGTTTGTCCAATCAGAACGCCCCAGACAAAAATTTACGTAAAATCGATCTGATAATATTTGATGTCTTCAGGCAAAACCTATAAGCACATATTATGAACATCAATTCCAGGCCTGTTCTCCTAATGAAAAGGTATACAGAAAGAAAGAGTAGAGCATTTCATTGTCCTTTCCAATGTATACCATGCACTGGGTCATATGTGTCTGTATCATCACAAACTTTGTAGCTGTAGTATGAAGAAAGCATAAATGAACAGAGTTATCATCAGAGAAATGCATATATTCATCGTGTAGCAATATAAAGTTGTAGCTTATACATTGTAAGAGAAGTTGTAAGAATATGGTATGAATTCATTATATGCAGACAGACTCAGCTAAAAATGAAAAATATGTAATAGATTTGAAAGCTCTGCAATGAAAAAATTTTGGAGACAAACACGAACACAAATTCTGAAGTTTCTACAAAATGTGAAAGCCGTCTGATGAAAACTAAAGGAGAATAATTAAAATAGTACTGCTGGTTTCTTGTAAAAATCAATATAGAGGTCTAAAAAGTACAAATGAATGCTGTCCCCAAAATGGAGCGCAATTAATAATCTTTAATTAAAACCAGTCAAGCAGTGTTTGTTATTCATTTCTCATTTTCGACCTGTTCGAACACTAGAAAACTGGTGTTTTTGTTGTCAACGGATATTGGTGGCACTTGACCTTGATAACGAATGTTATTTAAGATGCACGACAGGAATATATACCGCTTAAATTTGAAGTCTGTGTACTGGTCGCGTGCACGATAGTACAAATGTATACTCATGTTTTGTTAGGTTTATATACTTAAATGTTACTGACAAAAGTTCTGTGTTCTATGTACTGATCACGTGCGAGATACTATAGCTCTAAACTTATATATATTTTGTTGTTATTTTACATACTTATGTGCCACTAACAGAAGTCTCAAGTGAGCTATACAAACAATTGCAGCGTCTGTTAAGCGATGTCAAATGACTACGAGGACCTTCACATGATTCTAACAGCTCTTTGATAAGCGCTAAGCACCTTCTGCATACGTAAGTAAATAACAAACGGCAAAGCTATCTCACATTAATTACATTAACGTGTTAGTCACATGGACTGCAAAATCATATGATGTACTGACCTCTTTGATTATATCCAGGAGTTCAGAATATATGCTTTTATTAACAAACATTTTTCGGTGACTGTTGTTTTTGAAGCACAAACAAAACTAAAGATATCTTTGCTTTTATATAAACAAATTTAAACATTCTACTTTTTCTATAAATAAATTCCATTAAATATTACAATTACTTTTAAATATTACTAAACATTTTAATAAATGTACAATGCTATAATACATTCTTAATTTTGAATTTGAAAGGAATGTTAAATGCCTTTAACAAGATGTTTCCTTTTAGATGATTTTTCGTTAATATATTTTTAAATGATATGTGATTGTTTGATATCCTTTTTAAGCATCTGCCGTGCTAACGAACAAAATTTAAATAAAATGGGGAGTATTGCGTTCTTAGCAAGAGTAGCTGTTATCATTCTGATTTATATAAATCTATCAACTTGCCAAAATGTGGATCGCATGTCGTTGAATGGTATCGACTGGATGGTTACAAACTCAAATAAAAGTAAGTTGACATTCTTTTCCAACTAGAACAATAACATTTATTTCTAATAATTTTTATCAATATATTCATTATAAGTATATTTATTTGTCATATACTTTTTCATATTGATACAATGTATATAGTGATGATATGTAAGAGTCTTATAGAAAGCTGGCGTCTAAAATTGTGGAATTGTTTGACCACCTACCACAAGCCAGAGTAAAAAGGTTTGTGACATAGCAAAGTGGCAATAACATACATGTTTAAAACCCTTCAATTCCCTCCAGTAGGCATGCGAACGTATTACTAGGAAGAATTCTAAGGTTTTGCTTAGTTTCGACACGTATGCACTGTATGGAAAAAACTTGAGAAAGGGTTTTGTGTAGTATCCGCGCAAACATATTCTACTGAAATCTAAAGCTTCTTAAGCAAGAATACCACGAGATAAGATATGTTTTGTGTGCTTTTCTACAAGTCATTTCATGGAAAAAAATTAATAGAGCGACGATTGCAGTGGTGAATACTGCACATGAAATACACTGACTGCACGAATACAAATATGCCATTATTCTGCTACACAATGCATTTGAATCAACTATGAATCAACATGTATAAACTATATATATATATATATATATATATATATATATATATATATATATATATATATATATATATATATAAATTATTACTTCAATAACACCCCCACCCGTCTTCAACAACTTAGCTCAAACTGATACTCAAACTGAGTCTATAACCTGAGTTGCAACCTCACTTGAGTATTTGAGCTTTCCAGCTTTCCAGCGTCGAAAGTGCCAGGTCCTTTTTGTGGGCGGAGGAAACAAGATTTGGCTATTTACTTTAATCATGAGCGACATGAAGCAGTCTGGACATGTTATGGAGAAAAAAGCAGGTCCCTAGCAATCTTATTTGACCTCCATGCTGGTTCAAAATCAGCCCGAGCGCAACTTCAGTTTGAGCCTATAATTTGCTTAATGAATGAGAGAAACCTCATGTTGTGCTCAATTTTTTAGTTTGAGCTTCAGTTTGAGTTTACGCCACGTTATTGAATACGGGAGCAGAAATAAAATTAACAGCAACTATAAGGATTAACTAGTTTGTTTAAGGACTAATGCTTTTGGTTCTAATACAACAGCAAAAACATTAAATTTTTTCGTCTAACTACACCAGGTATAAAGATTAACGCGACTGTTCCGGGTAGTATATACACTGATCTTATGAGAGCTGGCATCATCGGTGATCCGTACTACAGGTGAGTTCGTAAAAATACAGTTTTTATTTCTCTTACACGTTTCCTAACAAGTTAAATAACGTTGATACAAAATGATTGACCTCTGGAGGTCTCTATCTGCTATGTGCTTACTGAAAGAAAATGGGCTTGAGAAAAATAGGTCCCTTCTTTTAATGAGTACTATTTTCTCGGCATGACTACATGTATTTATGTGTATTTATGTGCATTTACATGTAAAAATGAGTATTTACAAGTATTTATGTGTATTGAAATGTATTTACTTATATTTATGTGTATTTGTTCAGATTCAATGATGCAGCCTACCATTGGATTGCGTTAGAAAACTGGACATTCACAAAGACTCTTCACTGCAAGTATTAAAAGAATATGTGAACTCATCAGAAATAAAAACATTTCAGGCACCCTGTGCACTGGCAGCACGAGCCTGGAAGTCGACAGCGAGCAGTGCAAAAGGCTTAGGAAGAGTTTCAGATGGATAAAACGAGAGTGTCCGTTTTATTATAATGATTATCATCATAAGTATTATTATTATTATTATTATTATTATTATTATTTCAATACGTTTATCTTTTTTAAGATGACTCCAAGCCTGGTATGCCTAACATTGACATTCTTTTCGAGGGAGTTGATACTGTTGCCAACTTTACCGTTAATGGCCAGTTCGTTGGATACATGAATAACCAGTTTAGAAGTTATATTTTTCCTCTCAAGCCTGTTCTCAAAGTAAGTTCACAACAATTACTATAAGACGTTAAGCTATGTGAGTTTCAAAATTTATAATTCAATATTATAATTTGAGAAGTTAAAATTGCGATTTAACACTTGCTTCCTTGAATGTAAGAACATACTTTTAATACTCTAGGCATATATGGATCAAAAAGAGGTTTATGTAACCACAAATATTGAATTGATCTTGTATTGCAAATAGTCTTCCTAACTTATATTGGTTATTTCACACTTTTAACAGTCAGTATAGGTGAGTTACCAAATTATAACTGAGAAAGAAGCATACTTATAAAGCTACAAATAACCTTTTGTATCTGTTAAGAAAGAGTGATGCATATTTTATTACTTACTTACTAGTTTCTTTTATATCACGAATAAAAGATAACGTAAGTAAGTACTCAGGTGTACTTGAATAATTAATTCTCGTAGCAATCAAGATTCGTATACTGTATTCGCACTTGTCTGTATTGTCAGGCGGGAGATAATGTACTCGAAGTGGCATTTACGTCACCACTACTATACGCTGAGCAGCACGCGCATGCGTACTACAGTGGTCCTCCTGCATGCCCTGCACCATCACAGCATGGAGACTGTTATATTAACTTTATACGAAAGTCTCCTACTTCATTCAGTGTTGATTGGGCACCCACTTTTCCTACCGTTGGAATATGGTTTGTACTTGTAAAAATAAGCAGTTATAATTAACATTAGCATCTATATTAACGCAGTTGTTGTTGCTGATTTTATTATTGATTTACGGTTTAAAACAAAAAAAAAATAGTCTTATTTTTATTCACAAAATGAAGAAAATTAAGAAATTATACCATTAAACACATTAGATGTTTATAATTTCTTTAGCCTCTTGTTCAAGAAATATGCATTACACAATTAAGAATAAAATGTACCGATTTGTAGGAAGAGTGTAACGCTTCAATCATACCGTGCTGCAGCGATTCACTACGTGACATATGAGACACATCCAGGTAACTAATGGAATTTTTCTACAATCGCATATGCTCACTATTTAGTTTTCAATTCAAATCCAGGTAAACATTGATAACTTTTACAATTTAAGGAACTTTAAATTGCTAAACATGTGGTTAGATCAACATTCTAGTTAAATGCTCAATTCAGCTTGCAAAGTTACTTATGAGTTTATGTTGAGTTCATGTCTATAAGAAATAGATATAAGTACATAAATATATAAAAACGCAACATTAAATTGATATAACATGGCAGATTGACATAAAATCCATGATATTTGCATACTATAATCATAAGGTTGTAGTAGTGTTTAAAAACTAAAACATGGATGTGTAAATAACAGGTCAAAACAACACGTGGTTGTGAACGGCACAGTTTATTTTTTGGTGAACGAGCCGCAGTATGGTAACCTGTGTACAGAGATGGCAGCGGCTCTGCATGAGACCTACCACTGGATAACAATAAGCAAGAAAAATAACTCATTCAATTTTGAAATTCAAATCAATGGGGTGAGAGGCTTAGCAAAAAGTCTTTAAATCTGAAAGTAAAATAAATCAAGTAAAAGACTGAATAATAACGAATTTAATTTGAAATTGAAATAAATAAAAAATAAATTCAGCAATAACTTGAATTTGAAAAAAAATGGGGTGAGACACTCGGAATCTAGATGCTTATTTTATATAAGATTTGCCGATTTACTCTTTTGAAGCATCTATCGTGGAGTGGCCTTGTATTAGTTCACGTGGTAGTTATGGTTACTTAATTAACAAGTTTTACGTACTGTCGTTATGATATTTCAATGGTGACGCAGACCTCTATTATAGAAATTTGTTGTGTATCCACGATGACTTCATTGTACTTCAAGCATCGAAATCAGTCAATATGACGGCGTAATTTCTCCGTTCAATCATATGGGTCGGAATAGAAACGCAGTTATGACACAGGCCTTTGTAATCACTGTTAATTATGTTTACATCTAAAGTTGTTATGCTTTGCTTTCAGCGATGGTGTCCAATGTAGGACCTTATTGTAACAAGACTTTCTTTGTCTTAATCGCTTAAGTTTCCATGGTAACTTATCTTATTTTAGTTTCAGTTGTACTATAGCCATGGTAGCGTAAGCCTTTGTTGTCACTATTCATTATGTTCATTATGTTTCCATGTTGAGTCGTTCTACGTTGTTTTCAGCCAATAGTGTCGCTATCTTGGCCTAATTATGACATGGACCTTCATTGCGGTAATCTACTATGTTTCCATAGTAACTTGTTCTTCTCTGCCTTCAGTCTATGGTGTCACCATGGTGGCCTAATGGTCATGGAGAACAGCATTCTTATGGTCTAAACATCAATTGGACAGCACATAACTATAACACTACGCACATACAAGAGACGGACCTTAGATACATCAGCGTATCATTCAGAACAGTGGAACTTATACAGGAACAGCTCGTCTACTTAAAGAGTATGTCTCTGCTAATTAAGTATTCCTTCAGTGTTCTTTAAGTATGTCACCAATATTTAATGACCAGTTATTTCAATGTTTGATTGTTTAATTGTTGTTTAATAGTCAATATATATGATTCATACAATACATATATGTGAACCAATGTGATTTTATGTTTTAACTGTTTTAATTATTGCTTCAGTATTCAATCAAAGCACACACAAAGTAGTAGCTGCACTATATAGACAAATGACAAGCAATTTCTCTAATGGCGACTACAGCTTTGTCAGAAAGTACAGAAACATCAAAGTAATAAAAAATTGTTTAACGCAAGATGACTCACTGCTCTGAGTTTAATTTTGCAGACCTTCAAAACTTGCTAAAATGTAATAAAACACTGGTATAAATATTTAATTTTTTAGTGGAACGAAAACTGTACAAGCATCACTTAAGCTAATATTAAACTTTGTTATTGTAAAATTTCCATTAAAACTGGCCTTATTGTTTATTTAGATCCACTGAAAGGCCGCACGTTTTATTTTAAAATCAACGGTAAACCGATATTTATGAAAGGATCAAACTGGATACCTGAGGATAGTTTTCAAGAGCGAATCACACCGCAGTATACCAGAAATCTGCTGGCGTCAGCAAAAGCAGCAAACATGAATATGCTGCGTGTTTGGGGAGGCGGGGTAAGTGGGGCTATCAATCACCGTGAATAGACCAGTCAATCACATTAATTCAGATATAGACTATACGATGTGTGTTTTGGAAGCAGAGTAAGTGGGAGCTGTCAGTCATTGCAAAGTGCTGCCTTCCGCTCAAACTATTCACTCAAAAGCAACAAAGATGAGTGTGCTGCAGGAGGCGGAATAACTGGTACTACCAGTCAATTTGATTTGCAGATGGAATTTATCCAATCACAACGATTGGAGCATAAACAAAATCCCCTCCGTAATATATTGGCTGTTTAAAAAGAATTTTTTACAGAAGAAGGTTTACAAACAATCGAATTCCTTAAAGTACTTTGATTAAAAGAATCTCAAAACAAAATCTGTATCTCTGTGTCTGAATCATCATACATAATATCTGGATGTAATACTTTATCGTGTCCAAATCAATTTTTATGGATATTTATGTCTAGAGAGCAATAGGTGTAATCGATCAGGGTGTTCTGGTTTCAACAATGAACGGGTAAACTGGCATTTCTATAGAAATTTACAGAAAAAAGTGCGGATGCTATATATTGGTGTAAAGTGGTTTCCAGAATCTCCAAGATTTTATTTTTTCTTTAATTCTTGAGATATTTCCGTTTTTTTCTATTTTGCTTCGAGAGAAAGGTGCATCATTTGACAGTAATTATATTTGGTTTTCCGAGTGTTGTTATGCTAATGCCAAATAAACAGGTGTACGAATCAGACCTGTTCTACTCGTTGGCTGATGACATGGGCATTCTTCTCTGGCAAGAGTTCATGTTTCAAGGAAACTGGTATCCAACCAATAAAGAGTTTCTTGACAACGTGAAAGAAGAAGTCACACATCAGGTTTAGGAAAACTTTATATTTATTTCATGTTTGCCGGTGCCCGTACATGGAAAATAGCAACATTATGTGGATAAGCCCAGTAGATACGAACAGCAGTTTTTACGGTATTGAAAAGGTTACCCACGCACTAATGAATGCGTGTGCTTCCTTCGTCATGACAACGCAAATATACAACAGAAAGCGTCGCGAAGGAGTGCAAGAATATGTAACTTATAAGAAAATATAAAAATGATGAAATAAAATAATAAAAAAATAAAGTCACACTAGCGTTTGGACTGATCGAAAACCCTCCCGTAGCCTTGCACACTGTTTACGCTCGCTTCCCAGGATCATGCTACCAGTTCTACAAGCTGCGGGTGGGTTTTTAGATCATTCCTCTCGTTCACGTAGGTCAGGTTCAGCCTAATCCACCCGCTCGTAATGGTTTAAGCTCTTGGTCCTACCATTGCCATAGGCTTAGAGAGTTTTTCGGATCGGTCCAACCGCTCTTACTGTTCATGTTCGTGCTGCCAATGCTACAAGCTGCGTGTGGGTTTTTATCACTATATTTGATAAGTCGACGCCTTTCATTTTCACTTCTTATTGAATTCAGGTAAGAAGATTGAAAAACCACCCTGCCATCATTTTGTGGTCTGGCAATAACGAATGTGAAATGGCTTTGTCAGAAAACTGGTAAGAAAACGAAAACAGGAGTTGCAAAGAAATATTTTGTACATTTAAAGAAATATTTATACATTAGATAAAGCTTCTTCGAAATGTAAATTTTATTTGCATGCCAATGGCAAGAATGAAAACTAGTAGTACTTGCACGCAGGTTCGATATCCCGAAAAATGAATTATCGAAAGCTAATGACGACTATCGTACCTTATATATCGACACCATTCGTGCGGTGGTATTGCAAGAAGATTCCTCAAGACCGTTTGTAGACTCAAGCCCCTCAAATGGCATGGAAACAATACAAGAAAACTGGATAGCAAAGAACCCCCAGGATGAATTGTATGGAGACGGTCTGTACCTAAACATATGTTTTATTTATCGTTTTGCTTATAGGAAATGACGATATTATGATTTTTGTACATTCGTGAACCATGCATACAGTCGAAACTTTATGAAATAATATTCATTGCTTCAATTTCAAATGCTTCTCAGCAAGAATAGACTTTTAATTTTGAGCAAGAAAGACAAAAATTATCATACTTTTCCACACTCTTTTAGTGCACCATTACGATTACATTTCTAACGGATGGAACTATAGCATATATCCAACTCCAAGGTGAGAAGGTATCTTATCTACGTTTTCGAGCATACTCTGTATCTAGTGCAGCTTGAGAATATTAAATATTGAACTTTCTATCATTTTGGTGCGGGACAAAGTTTGAAAAGTAGCTGAAACTGCAACATAGTAAACAGCGTAAGTTGCATTGTGATGTCATAATAACTGGTGAATGCAATTGCATTTTGAAGTCATAATTGTATCTTTTCATTGTGACGTGATGTGGAATTGTGCCATTTTTTTTACAGATTCGCTTCTGAGTTTGGATTCCAGTCTTGGTGTTCGTACGAGACACTCAAACCAATTGCTGACGGAGATGACCTGCACCTTCACAGCAATTTCACGGAATGGCGACAACATCACCCGGATGGTAAGTAATTATTTTTAACGACCAAATCATTCAGTTGTAAATGCCAACCACTAATAACTTCCGCTGATATTGTTAGCTCAGCAGCATATGAGCGATAAATACTCACTGCAAATAACAACTGTTAATATCGTCGTTACAAAACCGTTTGTATAGCATTTTACACTGCAAATAACCAGTTCCAGTATTATTGGTGATATTAGTGGTACTATCTTTATGGTAAAATTAAGGGTGTAACAAAAGTCTCATAAAAGAGTAACAACAGTTTACTTGTTGTATTTCTGGCCACGATAAGAGCATTCACCAAAGTCACAGTCAGAATAACATTATTTTTGCAACTAACACAATCGTTTTGTTTCTAGGAAACAAGCAGTTAGTTGATCAGATTAAGATGCATTTTGAGTTTCCAAATTCCGGAGATGAAACAAAAGATTTTAAGGATTTTATCTATCTGACTCAAGTACGAATTCAGCGTAAATCGAGTTGTTTCTGAAATGCAACAGATAAATGTTTAAATGAGATAACTGTACCGCTATAATAAGCATTACAGCTTATGTTACTAGTAACACTGTAAATTTAAAATCGTTAGCTTGTAGTATTACTAGTAACATAAGCTGTATTGCTTATTGTAGCAAACTCCTTGATAGGTATAGTTTTTTAATATTTATTATTAAAATTCAAAATTAAAAAAATTGGAGGAAAATAAAATGGGCATTATTGCATGTGCACCTTACAAGACTTCTACTTCCTTTGACTGTTGTGATGAAAATATTACATTAGGTCTATTATTGTAATTGAAATGTATTTGCAGATTACACAAGCAATGTCTGTAAAAGCAGAAGCCGAACATTACAGAAGATTACAGAGTGATCACAACAGAGGCCTAGGAGCAGCAGAAGGTAAAAATGTGGTTAGCGTTGTTATAACAGAATCACCTGTGGGACAAGAAACCAGTAGAATCGAATAATAGAAGCTGTGATGTGGGAGAACATAAAAAGTGTCATTAGAGCCATTGTAACAGAGGCTTAGGTGGTGGACAGCAAAGTCATTAGAGATGCAAAAGCAATTGTAAAAGAGCTTTGGATGAATGATAGAGTAAACAGAGTGTGATAAGCGAGATTGTAATAGAGAATCAGACAGAAGATGGATTAGGTGTTATGAGCGTCATTGTGAAGGCGATTTAGGTGTAGGACAAGGTAGAAAAGTGTAATAAGTGCTGTTGTAAAAGAGTCTATGGTGAAAATAAAGGTAAATAGGTGTGATCAGACTCTTTGAAAAAGAGGCTTATATGTAGATCAAGGTAAACGGGTATGATAAAAGATATTGAAAAGAGGTTAGAGGTAAGACACAAAGAGCGATAGGCTTAGGTGTAAGACAAGGTAAAAAGGTGTAAACGGCGTGACTGAATAAAATATAATATGTTGCTTTAGAGATGAACTGACTAAATGGCAAAGGTACTATATACCAAATCATAAGCTGAGCTCGTTCAATGTGTCGCTACAGTCATACAATACATAGCTGAGTTCATACAATGTGTTACCAAGGCGATTACGTGGACAGTCGTGGAAACACAATGGGGGCTCTGTATTGGCAGCTCAACGACATATGGCAGGCTCCTTCCTGGTCATCAATAGGTAAGCGGAGACAAGTGGGCGACAGATCAAAGTACATCAGCAGTACTGATCCTCGAGCTATATACTACTTCTGATATATGCTTAAAATTATGTCCATCACTAAAATTTCTGATAACCGAGCGATTTACTACTTGTATTAAGTACTAAAAATTATGAGTATCAACAAAATTATTTTTTTAAATATTTATATAGAAACGTGGACCGTTTAATATATCCTTCATATATCTATTTCTTATTTTGTAGAGTACGGAGGGAAGTGGAAAATGTTGCACTACTACGCCAAGCGTTTCTTCGCTCCCGTTCTTATTTCTCCACTCTTATGGGAAAACATAGGATTAAATATATTTTTGCTGAATGACACTCTTCCTCCTTTCAAAAATCCCTCTCCGTACACATCAAAGCCGGTAGATAATGTTGTGAAATTTCAACCATTCAAATTCTCGAACGAAGAATTTGAATTGAATGACATCTTAGAGCAACAGCGAAGTAACGTTGAAAATTTTTTTATTAAGTCTAACAAAATAAAACAAGATCTTGAAATGAAAGCAAAACAGCGCCACATGTTAAATAAAGGCTATGACAATAAGGGCACTTGTGGTAGTCATACTAACAGATTTGAAGCCATGGAAACAAGAAGTAAACAGTCACTAAACAGCAATATAAGTACACTGATGATATATGTGTACAGCTGGAGCAGCATGACGCCGTGTAACATCCTTAAAGTACCGCTTATGTATAAGGTCTTTCATTAATTTTTACAATATGGCACGTAATTATCAATTTAAGACATTTCTTTAAAAAGAAAACCATCCGAAATTTTGAAAAAGAATACTTTGCCAGGAAAAAAATCAGATGTAGAAAATTAATACGATTCTTTTAAAATGAGTCTTTTATTATAGTAAGAACTTGCACCCGGATTTATCTTTCAACGGATCCAAACTTGGTATTGCTGGAGTACCTTCCTGAAAATAAATTAACCATTTGATATCTTAATTTTGCCAGTGAAACAACATAATGAAAACAATAAATGCCAGTCAATTAAAAATGTGTTTTTATCGTTACAGCCAGAACTTGCGTCGGGAATTATCTTTCAAACTGATCCAGACTGGAGGTTGCAGGAGGCTAATTGCAGGAGTCGTCAACACTGTTTCTTTTATTTCACGCTAGAGGACGGCACGGCTGCAAATTGGCTGTTGCTTAGCAACGTTACTAGTATCCAAGGTCTCAAGAAACCAAATTTAAAGGTGGGGATTAATAGCAAGATGTCAAATCTTTCATTATCCATTAACAGTATTAAGAGGTAGATTTTTCAATTAATTACAACACATATCGTAAATTAAAATTTATTCCGTTAATAATTTAACAAGATAAGGTTGAGGAAAATATGGATGGAATGACTTTTCTTTTATTCTATATACATATACAAAATCAATATTTACCAGTAAAAGTGAAACATCTCATATCATAATCAAACCGTTGAAGTATTACTTGCACATTGAGTTATGCCAAAGTGATGCCTATTTATTGACAGATATTTATTATATTTATATCAACTTATTTTTCCCTACATGTTTAAAATATAACAAGTTTACGTTTAGTTTCCTTGCAAAGTACCAAAAAACTACTGCTGATTTTGCAAGCATGATTCTATCTAAAATACGATTTTATATGAAAATATGAGATATTTACTATTGTAAAGAAATTATTTTCCATTCTTATTTATTTAAATAGCTGAAGGATATCAGGAAGCTTAACAGTACGACAGTTGCCATCACCTTGACAACACAAGCAATAGCCCCTTTTGTTTGGCTGCAAGCAAGTCGTCTCCATGGTTACTTCTCTGACAATGGTTTCATTATGGTACAACCAGTCAGAAACCTGACTTTCACAACATTTGAATCATTGCCAAACGCTGCCAAAATTGGAAGCGATGACTTTACTGTAATGTCTTTAACAGATGTCATGGATATTGAGTGAAATAAAAATCCACTATTATCAAATACATAACATTTAACTTAACATTTAACATAACATTTAACATTTGCCGAATAAAAATGTGTGGAATTTATAAACAAACGAAAAAGTACAAAGGTTTCAAATAGTTTCGAGTGTGAAAAATTTCAAATCTGTGATTAGTTTCGCTCGAACACATATGAGCAAAACATATGTGCGAGAAAAAGGATAAAAGCAAAAACAAATTATCCAGTCTAATAAACTAACAAAATATTAAGCTATGTTTAACAGTGACATGTATCCAATGAACATAAATTTGCATGAACGTTAAGTACATATTCCTGATAACTAATATCCTATTAATGAATAAATATATAATAAATGTCAATTAATTACGTGCAATCAATTCAAAGATGACACACACTAATAAATTTTAATTTTCAAATGATGATTGAAGCAGTAAATAAAATTTGAGAGATATTTTCTCTGGGTTGTAGTTTATTGTTTTCTGCCTTTTTATGAGAACTAGAACATAAATTAAAATTACAGAGATTTTCTCTCTCTTGCTGAAGTTTAATAGCAATAAATCTAGAGTATCATGTAAAATTTAAGATACGCTTTTTACAGAGCATTTCCTGAGGCTAACTACATTTTAAACTATATTAAAATTCTAGAGCATCTATTATTATTGACAAAATCTCAAGTGAATATCACGGCATTATTTACCATATCAAATGAGTATCACATTAATGTGTAGCATATCATGGAAATATCACAGGACTGCCTAGCATATCACAAAAAATACGTAGTCAGGATGTGAATACCAATGTGATGAATGCAGCAACTTAAGAAGGTCACTGCAACACACATATTATTTTGGATTGCACTGAATGATAAATGACAACACATGGCTATTTACTTGCCATTACTATCACATCAAATTGCCCTGTCCGTAAATCTATTTCATTTATGCCTCAGATAGGTGTAATAATAATATGACAATCATTTTATATATATATATATATATATATATATATATATATATATATATATATATATATATATATATATATATATATATATATATATATAGAGAGAGAGAGAGAGAGAGAGAGAGAGAGAGAGAGAGAGAGAGAGAGAGAGCAAATATCTGGGAACAAAGCAATTTGGTGAACGAAACGCATTTCTATCCATCTTTCTTATAAAGAAGTAAAACATAAGTCTACTTAGAGATGTATATTCATCCTATTAAAAAAATCTGTTAAATATTGACCACATTACAGCAAAAGACCGTACTCTAATTAATCGAGACATTTCTGTTTTTTAATTGGATAATGGATAAGTCTTCTCGAGATTATTCGTTAAAGAACGAACAAAGTATGTTCGTTTTAGAAATTAAGCTTGGTCCTCTGATTGTAGAATCTTTTCATAATGTGTTTTTCATGGCATATTCGTTTCACGGCAAAATCTTTCCTACGCATCCTCATAACCTTAAACTACCTTTTAAGGGTATGCTTCTTTAATCGTATAAAGTCCTTTAATGCGTTTTTGACAATGGCTTCTTCATTGCTCTGACAGATCACAAAGCAAGATGTTTTTTTAGAAAATTAGACAGTATTTTTAGTCATTTCGGTTTGAATTTGCCTGGCTTGCATGCGGAGCTGCAACATCGTCTGTCTGACTTGTGTAACCTTCGTCGCAGTCTTCCGAACCAAAAGGATTTGCTATTGCCTTTTCTTTATGTTCTTGGCCCTCGTGCAAGTTTTTTTTTCTGTGTACTTGAAATCAGTTCACTTGCGTCTTTTGAAATCGGAGGTGAAAACGGCATATTGTGATTGTTGCTCTCTCCACAAACAACATGTGTGTCTGATTGACCAGAGGCTGATCTAACTTGAAACTTTTCTGTGTGAAAAGCCGATGGTTGTGTTAGAGGTGTCGCGCTTGCACCTTGATCTTCCGTGGCGATAATAGGTTCACTTGGAACATAGAATTTCATGTTGATATCCGACTGTTTGCTTGCGTATTCCTTTGCAAATTTTAAAGGGGCACAGAAAGTGACTTCATTGAAAGTTTTTTCAGTTTCTTCTACAAAGTACTGACCTGGCCTACCACCCCATATCAGTCCAATAGCAATTCTACTAGTGTTTCCGGGATTACTACCATACACAAGTGCACCGCTGTCCCCTGGTGCCGCAAAGCTTTCTTTGTTGCTTGTATGAGCCACTGCAAAGAAACCACCATGCATAATTCCGTCAATAGATAAATCAAGATCGGTTTCGATGATGGTTCCTGTTCTAAAGCCGGATACACACCCGTGCATGGACACCTTTGTTTGTTTTGATTTGAGCAATTCACTAACATCTTCATCAAATATTTCCATGCTGAGGGGATGTTCATTTTCGCGCAGTGTCATGTCTACAATTGGGTTTCCTAAGAATGCTGCATCTACTTTTAGAAGCAGTAAGTCTACCAATTTTTCAAAGCCACTTCCAGTAGGGTATTTTCCATAATAATAATAAGGCTTTATTTTACTGACTTCAAAAATGAAGGTTTCCTCAACGTTTGTTTCTGAATTTCGTTTAGAATATGGAGATAAAAACACCAAGCTTAACTCAGGTGGTACCCTACAGCAACCATGACAACATGTGACCACGAAAATCTCATCTGTTGTGCTGTTCTTTGCTAAAAACCCACTGCTCCAAATTTCGCATTTCTGGTTCATTTTGTATTGATCAAAATTCAAAATGGGCTTTTCTTCCCAGACCTTCAGTGGAGATGAGAAAAGTACTCCACCTAAAAACACATTGTACTTTATGTGGTAGTCAATATTGTTCGGGGTAACATCAGCATACTTTCCAAAGGTTAAATTTGTACTAACCAGTCTTATTTCACATTCTTTTTCTGTGAAATCGATAAACTTAAGAAAGTCTTTAAATTCTTGACTTTGGTCGTTGACAGTGTGTATGATAATTTTGTCATATTTGGTACTTTTTTTTGTTCCTTGAATGCACTTGGGTAGACCATTGGGTAAACTGTAAACATAGCATGTAGTAAAGCTTGTTATTCAAGGTTAAATCTTAGTGACCGCTTTGATGACCATAAAATCATTTCTGTTCTTTCTAGCCATATCCTGAAATTACCAATAGTTTATATGTTAAAGTTAAAAATTCAACAGTATAAATCTTTTAAACTATCTGTTATGTGGTAATATTGAGGGCAAGCAGTTTTTACCTGTTTACTTTTGCAACAAGATGTCCAAATCTGGTATCCAATGAAGGTGTGTTTCCTAAAAATGAAAATTTTGAGTAATAATGAAATATCTATGAATAAAATAAGAATTATGTGATTATCATTTCAGAAACTTGGTGGAAAATTACCCATTAGCATGCAGAATGAATGGTGTAGCGTTTGTGAAACCTTCATGGATGCTTGCGCAAATACATTATATTCTTTAGGTATATGTACAATGTCATGTCCTGTACCAATAACATACACACAGAAAGCTTAACTGTACTACTTAACTACAATTTTTTACTACATTTTCCAGTGGCGGTAGGCTGACTAACAGCGGTAGCATAAAATTAAGAATAAACAGACCTTGATCGATGACAGACGTGTTTTCTGCCATGAGTGCTGATGTGCCTATTGTTGCGGCTTCTGTCGAAGTCGTTGGTGTGTCACTCGTTGAAATCTCTTCCAAACTTGTTGTGTCTGTCGTTGTCGCCTCTGTTGAATTTGTTGTTGTGTCTCTAGTTGTCATTTCTGCGTTTGTTGGCATGTCTGACGCTGTCACCTCTGCAAAGTATGTTAGCTCGTGTTTTGCTCTCTCCTTTGCCGTTGGTTTGTCTCTCGTTGGCCCCTCTGCCGAAGTCCTTGGTGTGTCACTTGTTGCAGTCTCTTCCAAATTTGTTGTGTCTGTCGTCACATCTGCTGAATTTGTTGTTGTGTCTCGAGTTGTCATTTCTGCGTTCGTTGGCATGTCTCTCGCTGTCACCTGTGCAAAGTTTGTTAGCTCGTGTTTTGCTCTCTCCTTTGCTGCTGGTTTGTCTCTCGTTGGCCCCTCTGCCGAGGTTGTTGGTGTGTCTCTCGGTGTATCCTCTGCCAAGTTTGTTTTTTTATCTCTCGTTGGCACCTCTGCCAAGCTTGTTGATGTGTGGCTTGCTGTCAGCTCTGTTGATGTTTGTTTCTCTGTTACCAGTTTGGACAGGTCTGTAGGTTCGCTTACTAAACTAATGTCGTTTCTGACTAACCTGTGATAGCTTGTCTGTTCGTGCGTAGCAGATATATCTGACAGAGTTGTTATTGATTGGCATTCTTCATCAAACCAATCTGGAACAAACATTATATAATTAATAACGTTTCGAAATGAACAGATAAAGTCTAGAATTTCATCTGACGTATCACTTACGCAATTTATTTTGTTTCTGATTTTATTTTCGAAAGCCTTTGAGACGCTTTATTGGAAATATAAAGGAAAATGAAGATTCACTTAAATACCTGGAGAAGACGATATTTGTGTGTCATTGCTCTTCCTTCTCTCTCCATTTCTTTTAGTTTTGCTTGGTCTTTTACAGGGTGTGAGGTGTTTTGCATCAACGCGTGGAAAGTTCAGACTTGGTGCGATTGGCCATTCATTTGATCGATGCATCGGATTCTTTGCCACTCTGCCGCCAATTGCAATGCTTGGCAGTTTATGGCCATGAAATGAACTCGACCGTCCCAACAGAGTTTCCTTTTCCCCTGCGTGTGTTCTAGACGAATTTAAAATACTTGTTTCCTCAAAAAATTTCCCAGTTTCGAGACTTATAGTTGGTTTTCTCTTTGGAACGAAAATATATTCTTTCACATGGTCATTCTCAGAAATGCAAACATTCTTACGGCTAGACTCTTCATTACATTCTTTTAGCTGTTTCTCAAGCATATTTATTTTCTCTTTCAGTTTCTTTATTTCAAATAAACAACTGCCATTTTGTCTTCTTTCCCTGTGTAATGCGCTGGTGAGCTCCTCGAACTTCCTTTTCAAGTTTGATCTGCTCGATCTTATTTCAGCAGCCTTTTGAGAGATAGCTTCTAAAGTTTGGGAAATCGTTGAGTTTTTTCTATTTCTTTTTCTAAAGCCTTCTTCTGCAAATTTAGCCAAGTATATCAAATGATCTATTGCTTGAGTTGTCCTTTCAAATTCATTTGTAGTCATTCGCGGTTCTGAGTCTTCAACTGGCACATTCAATTGCCTGGTTGCACCGGATTTTATTCTCTCAGAGCTAACCAATCTGATTAAATTTTCTTCATCATTTCTGAGTTGCTCTATTTCATTATTTTTTTCTGCTAGTTGTTTATTTAATCGATTTATTTGCTTTTCCAATTGCTCGATTTGTTCCTCTGTTTTGGATTTGTGACTAGAATATTTCTTTTCATTCTCAACTAAACGACAGATGGTCTTGTTATTTTCGTCTTGCTTTTTTCTCAGTTCGCGTTTCTCTTCTTCAAGTTTTTTAATATTATGTGAAATACTTGAATAGTTTGTTCTTAGCTTTTCGTTATCCAATGAAGACTTTCTAAGTTTTTCCTCAACTAATTTTAAAGTAATTAGCATTTGTTCTTGTTTTTGGCACATTTCTGATCTCTGGTCCAGTTTGGATTGGAGACTGATGCGCATTTCCTCTAAATAATTCGCTCTTAACAGAAGTACTTCATAATCTCCTCGTGCAACGGTTTCCTTCTTCAAGTAGATGCTCCCTTCTTCAGTTAATTTGTGATCTCTTAGCAATGGCACCAAAAGCTCAGTGAGATTAGCTTTGACTGAGGCACTGAGAGCTACCTTATCTAGAAAACAAAATTATCATTATTATTACTATCATTATTATTATTATTATTATCATTATTATGATTATGATTATTATTATTATTGCTATCATTATTATTAATACTCCCATGTACTTATTAAGATAAAGCAAATCCAATTATCATTCTCAGCTTCTAATTTAAACACATGTAGTTATCATTTTACATTTGGATTTGAACTTGGGTTTGCGCAGTTTGGTGTAGATATCTTCTTTTCCTAAGTCAAGAAGTACGTCCAAAAATCTCTCAAAAGCATCGACGTCGCATGACTGGATGCATGTGATAAAATATGCCACTCTTTCGTCGTTTATTCTGATCTAAGCGTAAACAAAAGATAAATTACACACTGGCAGGGGTACTTTTACACTAGTAATCATTTGTGGCCTATAAAAGTGTCATAAACAAGTACATATCATTTCATAATTTTATCTAAGGGTTTAGCACTATAAAATGGGTATTGTTAGTTCACTTTATTTTAGTCTGGTTTTCCTAAAACCCCATTACAACTGCCGTTAACTTGAAAACCGATTAAGTTGATTTCAAGCAGTACCTTTAAATGCAACTGTTTTTATCAAAAACAAGAACTTACAGCACTGAGTTTTTCTGCATCCTCCTCCGATAAGATGTTGTACTCTCTTATTTTAGCAATCAATGTGATCCCAAAATCAAGGTTTTTCTTCAGAAATGAAGCATTCCTCTGGAACGCTTTGACATATTCCTCCTTTTCGCCACTCTCCATCGTTTCCAACACTCTTGTCTGTTTTCAAACCAAACTTTCTATCACTGTACTCTCATGACACTCATGGCTTTAATAAGAATCAGATAATCAAAATTATTGCGATTCTTTTTTATAACAGTGGAGCAATCAGTCAAACGTTCTGACGGGGAGGGAACTGGCCAAATATTTGGTCTATATTATACCTTACATATAGGCAGTGTTGTAACAGAGAAGCTTCTCTATTTTTAGTTTCTATGTGTTGTTATTGAAGGCTGTTTCGGGTATTCTTATCAATACTAGGACTCATTGATAAGAATACCCGAAACAAAAGATTTTAAAGACAGTATTGAAATAAATTAAACAGAACTGTCATTGGAAATGTCTTTCCTTACAGTAATATAGTTTTGGGGCCTCTTTAATCAAATTAATTGTTAATAAAAAATTTCTTTATGCTTCTTAAGATTTGACGCTTGTTTGGTAATACATTCTATTATTTTGAAATAGAAAAATATTGAATTGGTTAGATTTTAATGAAAAAGTTTTGACGCATTGAGAATGTCATACTGAAATTTCGCTAGTCAGCTAATTGGAAAAATGATAGTGGCTCCCTCCCATTGTGACTTCCTTTCCATTCCCCTCCCCTCCCCCCTGCCCCCTCCCTCTCCCCCTCCCCCTCCCCCTCCCACTCCCCCTCTTAAATCCAAGAACAAAATCATTGTCTTGTCCAAATCATTATAATCATACCTATTTTGATAGCAGTAAACTCCGATAAGCCAGTTGGATAATAAGCAGGAGAGCCAGATCTGCAATTGAAGGAGAAAAAAACAAGATCGTACTTATGTTAAAGTTCAATGCGCAATTATATATACTCGGCATTGTGTCGCATACGCATACCAATAAAGAGGAATTAGAGGTTTGTTGGGATTGTAAGGAAGACGTTTTCTTTCGCTGTTGAATTTTCCTTTAGAATGATCTTCTGCGGTAGCTTTGCTGTTGTCTTCTGTTTTATGTTTCCTTAGATTGGTTCTCTGCCTCTGAGATTTTTTTTTACTTTAGACAGGTTCCCTTCCCCTGTGGAGCGCGAAACGATAGTGATTCTTCTCATTGTCTTATTTTGTAGTCAGATTGGATTTTTACTTGTACGTAGACGTCTGTTTAGTAAAAGTGAATCAGACGTCCTGTCCATACCTGCAGGGAATATTCTTGCGTATTTATTTGGATTGTGTCGCATCCAAATCTTAATGGAGCTCGGAAGAGGAATAAAAGGAGTGTATTTAGATGATTTAATGAAGTGAGATCATACCATAAGACAGATTTGTTAGTATGTTGACCTCTTGTGCTTTGTCGTGAAGTTTTTAGCACTCACAATATTTTTATCAAACCCGTCCTTAAAAAGTGACTCGGCGAACCATGAGAATAGAACTAGAATTTTTATCCTTTCTTTTTTACGCTTGGAGCTGATTGGTACAGCAAAGTGATCTAGTGATAAGTGCTTCCATTTGGTGACAAACCAGCACGGAGGGCGGGAGTTGGGAGCACTTGTTGTCTTATGTATTACCATATTTGTCCCCATCCCCACCCCCAAACAAAGCGGAGGAAGAGGTGATTCTAAGTCCATCCACTCTCCGCACGAATTGCTACTGTCTTTAAATAGGGAGTGGGGGGGCACTTAATACAATCATCGAAAAGCATGGTAACCATTTATAAATTGACATCATATACGACTCCTCCGCGATCTTTCCCGCTGCTCAGTAATGTTATTATAGTTATGTTGTTATGACGTACACGCTCTCAGCAGTGCATAACGTGGCGTTTTTGATACTGCAACAACGTGCTATACGACTGTAAGTATTTACTTATATTTAAATGAATGCAGAAAAAAGCAACTTTTTACGCACCAGCATTACGAAATAAATTACTTGTATAACACATTACACTTGGCACAAATTATAAACGAATTATGCCTTTGCATTTACGCAAATAAAACACATAAATAGTCTTCTTATTATAACTTTGAAGTATGTGTCATTACTATTTAAGAAGGTATTTTAATTTTATGCAAGATAAACTAGTTCTTTGTATTATACTTTTTCTTTACAAAAACAACAATGCGTATTTGCAATAACAACAGGACCCTTAAATTAATCAGTTGATGAAAATCACGACAATGTGAAATGTATTTCGTTTTTTTTTTTCACGCATAAAAAATGCCATTTGCACCGACAGCAAGAGCGTCTGACCATCCGATCATTTGATTGTAAACTACTGTGGCCATTCAGAGTGTTTAACGGAGTGTTATTAATCAGTAATACAATATTATTTTTTGTGGACTTTCCTGAAGCGTTTTACACACATCAGTCTTGACGTCAGCAATAGAAGATTTCAGCAATGGCTCAGCGAAAAAAAAATTAAAAGAAAATATTTTTATATCGTTAAAAGTTATTGCTAGGTTTTACACATAACAGGCATACCGTCACTTACAGGAGATATCTTGTGAAGAATTATCGACAAATTTAGGCATTTTTTTACTGGCCTACTAATTCAAATCAGTTATGTGAGATTACAGTGACAAAAGTAAACAATCTTATTTTTTATATCGTTCAAAGTAACGTCGCATAAACTTTGCAGGGTTCATCAATTGACGTTGGTTACATAATATTTCAGTAATGGCTGAACAAAATAAAAAATAATAATCACATAAAAATATTTTCCCAGTAACATTGAAATTGGCTTCTTGTGTCGGTTTAAGTACTATATTCACGGTTTTGTGTTTTGGCAACATATATACTGAATTTGATACCTTAATGTTGATAATTTTTATATATAATGTTAGATATATTCTAAATGGTTACACTGCACACATGACAACTAGTCATATGTATGGATCCTGAACTAGTGCTTTCTGTAAAGTTTTCATTCTGTTTTTTTGCACAATGTTCTCTAATTAACGATGACAAAAATGGCGCGAAAACGGAATCATTAAACAACCATACAAAGAGCAGTAACCGTCCAAAATGCAGTTACCGTGCAAAATGCAATGAGCGCGTAAAGAATTGTATTGTATTGTTCTTTTGATCCCTTTTAACTGCTATGGTCATGTCGGGATCCCCCTGCCACATTATACTGAAATGGGGCAATCCAGCCCTCCTTCTAACCCTTACATGTGGTGTGCCTCACAGGGTAGCAAGGAAGAGTCCCAATTTTAAAGTCTTAGGTATGACCCGACCGGGGTTTTAACCTACGATCTTCCAGTCTCGAGGCGGACACTCTAACCACTAGGCCACAAGTGCTATAACCGTGCAGAATTCAGTTCCTGTGCAAAATCCAGCGTTCAAAATATAGTCTCGCCTAGAAACCTTTGAAACCATTAGCGTAATCTACTTCCTTCAAACTTTTTACAGAAATACTGATCATTGTTATTTCAAGTATCTTGCTTGTTATCTTATGCGTTAAGGAGCTTCGAATGCTGTATGGCACTTATATCATCAGATACGACTACAGATATGGGACGTCTTCCGTAAGAAAGTAACAACATTAAGTCAATCTAATTTGTTTTATTTATGTTAATGCAATAAATAATGAAAACAGAGATAGGTATAACGCTGCAAAAATGGGAAATATATGTTGTAAACAAAAGACGAGTGATACGAGGACCAGACGCAAAAGCAAGAAGCAGAGAGAAGTTGATGGAATTGAAAACAAAGGACTTGAAGTAGAAACAGAAGAAGTCAAGAAAAATGTAATAAAAGAACAAGGTAAAAATTAAACTGTGTTGATTGACCACTAATTTATTTTATTCCTATTTAATAGTTGAATTTATAGCTCTCTTTATCAGGGAGAAACTTTGAACTTTTAAAATTTTAAATTGCGAACTTTGAGAAATTGTACCCTGACACAGCCATGTTCTTGTACTGCTAAATTTTAAAATGTTCACTGTTTGTAAATAAAGAAATTCCATTTGATCAATGATGTCCGATAAATGCGGCTTGACTCTTTTAGTTGTGCATTAGTTTGTGAATTGTTACATACTGCACATAAAAACACCAGTCGACTGTTCAAGTACTTCAGTGTATAACATATTACAATGTATTACTACCTGTGTAGTTCACAGTACAACATATAGCAAAAAGTATAAGACGACTATTTGTGTGCTCCAAGGTACTAGGTGAGTACTTTGTGTATCATTCAGTACTGTGTATCAGACACTCATATACTCGTTTGTCGGACGACCAGGGGTGAGGCTCGGGGAAGGCGGAAGACAGTTCCTATCCCGGTGTGGGGGGGGGCGAGTGGCGCTTACTTACGAACTGGATACCATAACTGTCCTTTAGTTTTTAAGGCCACTCCTAATCGGTGAGTTCTAATTTTGAATGCCTTCGTTTTCACCAAGTTCTGAGTTAAATATTGAAATACTCTTTTATTGCAAGAAATACAGAGAATTAGTTGAAATCACAGCCTTTTTAAACGAAATTGATACAACTCGACTGCCGCATCTGCGCATTTCTATTAAACACTCAAGGTAACACCTATCATATCAATTGTTCCCACGGGCTTGTGGATCATATCAATTGTTTCCCCGGGCTTGTGGATCATATGAATTGTTTCCCCGGGCTTGTGGATCATATCATTTGTTTCCCCGGGATTGTGGATCATATCAATTGTTTCCCCGCACTTGTGGATCATATCAATTGTTTCCCCGGGCTTGTGGATCATATCAATTGTTTCCCCGGGCTTGTGGATCATATCAAATGTTTAACCGGGCTTTTGGATCATATCAATTGTTTCCTCGGGCTTCTGGATCATATCAATTTTTTTCCGGGCTTGTGGATCATATCAAATGTTTCCCCGGACTTGTGGATCATATCAATTGTTTCCCCGGGCTTTTGGATCATATCAATTGTTTCCTCGGGCTTCTGGATCATATCAATTTTTTTCCGGGCTTGTGAATCATATCAAATGTTTCCCTGGGCTTGTGGATCATATCAAATGTTTCCCAGGGATTGTATATCATATCAATTTTTTCCTCGGGCTTTTGGATCATACCAATTGTTTCCCCGGGCTTGTGCATCATATCAATTGTTCTCCCGGGATTGTGGATCATATCAATTGTTTCCCTGGACTTGTGGATCATATTAAATGTTTAACCGAGCTTTTGGATCAAATCAATAGTTTCCTCGGGCTTGTGGATCATATCAATTGTTTCCTCGGGATTGTGGATCATATCAAATGTTTCTTCGGGATTGTGGATCATATCAAGTGTTTTCCCGGGATTGTGGATCATATCAATTGTTTCCTCGGGCTTGTGGATCATATCAATTTTTTCCCCGGGCTTGTGGATCATATCAAATGTTTCCCCGGGCTTGTGGATCATATCAATTGTTTCCCCGTGATTGTGGATCATATCAATTGTTTTCTCGGGCTTGTGGATCATATCAATTTTTTCCCCGGGCTTGTGGATCATATCAAATGTTTCCCCATGCTTGTGGATCATGTGAATTGTTTCCCCGGGCTTGTGGATCATATCAATTGTTTCCCCGGGCTTGTGGATCATATCAATTGTTTCCCCGGGATTGTGGATCATATCAATTGTGTCCCCGGGATTGTGGATCATATCAATTGTTTCCCCGGGCTTGTGGATCATATCATTTGTTTCCCCGGGATTGCGGATTATATCAATTATTTCCCCGGGTTTGTGGATCATACCAATTGTTTCCCCGGGCTTGTGCATCATATCAATTGTTCTCCCGGGATTGTGGATCATATCAATTGTTTCCCTGGACTTGTGGATCATATTAAATGTTTAACCGAGCTTTTGGATCAAATCAATAGTTTCCTCGGGCTTGTGGATCATATCAATTGTGTCCCCGGGATTGTGGATCATATCAATTGTTTCCCCGGGCTTGTGGATCATATCATTTGTTTCCCCGGGATTGCGGATTATATCAATTATTTCCCCGGGTTTGTGGATCATATCAATTGTTTCCCCGGGCTTGTGGATCATATCAATTGTTTCCCCGGGATTGCGGATTATATCAATTGTTTCCCCGGGCTTGTGGATCATATCAATTGTTTCCCCGGGCTTGTGGATCATATCAATTGTTTCTCCGCTCTTGTGGATCATATCAATTGTTTCCCCGGGCTTGTGTATCATACGAATTGACTTCCCCCAGATTGCGTATCATACAAATTACCCTTCCCCGGGCTTGGTTGTTATACCAACGACAGCTCCTAAAGTCCCAAATAATAAACAAATTCGCACTTTGACTTTTGCCGAAAAGATTTTGCGTTTCGGCTGAATTCAGTTGGGATAAGGATAGAAAGAAATGATAGAAAAACGGCAAAAATCAACAAAATTCTATTTTGCCAGAAATATATTCACATGTTGGTTATTAAAGGGACTGAATAATATATAAAATGGCTTTTTAAGATCATATGGTGGCTTTATAAATTTGAAAGTGTGCATGTTGAAAGATAATTAGAATTTTGATGTTTTCCCTTATGATTTCTTTATAATTTATCCCAAAAAATTTACAGTCGAAACAACACCTCCACCGGAAAGACCCGAAAGTGCGAATTGGCTTATTTTATAACTCTTCTTTATGCACATAACACTATGGAGTTGTTTGCATTGATCGTTGTAATGATTTTATATTAATTTTTGTATATATTTCTTTGTTTTCTAATTTGTTTTTCTAGTAAAAGATGCATCAGAGCTTTACGAGTATATCGATGCGACGAAAGTACCACAAGGCAAGCTAAATGTTTACTTTTTGAATAAATAGCGTGACTTTGTTAACGAAAACATAAGACACAATAAAAACATTCATAAAAGGATCGTGTAGTAACAGCGGATTAACATAAGCTTATAAACAAATATAACAGAAAAAAAATATTCCGATATGGATTTAAAAGGATTGCTCTGCTAGATTTCGGACTAATCTATAGTTTAAGTTAAAGCATTTGTTTAATTCAGACACGATTTATTTTAAATTTTAAAACTGTTTTAAAATTATTTTTAAATCATTAAAATTGCATTTAAGGCCTTTTAAATGTGGAACATTACTAAACCTGTAAAATATTATAAGGATTTTGGCTGGATGTTGAACTTTTGATTTTTTTGGAATATTTTACGTCATTTTGGAAACCTTTGACCTCTTTTGCGTAAATAACGATGCAACGCAGCTCTATAAAGATGTGGATTCTATTCAATTTAAGAAAGGTAAAACCATAAAATGTGAAAGACGTAAGAATTTACGCAGATATCTGTCTCTCGACAAGGGTATGGGGCGGAGGGGGAGGGCGAATCAATCAATCCTTCTACCCCTCGTCTCGATATCGCGTGACGTAATCGAGAAAGTACTCAGATATCCATCTGCCGACAATGGGGCGGAGGCTGAGAGTGAAACAATCCCAACCCCATCCCCCGTCCCGCGTAAAAAGAAAGAATTTACGCAGATTCGTTTGTCGACAAGGGTGTGGCGATCTCTTTCCCCTTACGTTCTAATCCCTTTTCTGAAATTTTTTTTTTCTAAAAGCATTTGTTTTAAAAAGAATTTTGAGACTTTTTGACTTTTTTGTAGAAAATGATGCAACGCAGCTCTATGAAGATGTGGATGCTATTCAAATAAAGAAAGGTAACATCATAAAGCGTGAAAGACGTAAGATTTTATGCGGGTATCAGTCTATCAACAAAGATATGAGGCGCAGGGAGAGGGTGAATCAAACCCCCCACCCCACCCCAATCCTCCGTCTCGTTATCGCGTAAGAAGTAAGAATTTACACAGAATCGTTGCTCGAAAAGGCTGTGACGAGCCATCCCCCCTTAACGTCTGATCCCTTTTGTGAAAAATTATCTTCAAAAAGCAAATGTTCCAAAAAGCATTGTGAGACTTTTTGACCTTTTTTTGTAGATAACGATGCAACGCAGCTCTATGAAGACGTGGATTCTACCCAATTAAACAAAGGTAAAATAATATCGCATCAAATAAGTAAAAATTTACGCCGATATCTATCTATCGTCAATGGGCTACTCTCTCTCCTCGATATTGCGTCAAACAAGTAAGAATTAAGGTTTATCGATAACAATATGGTGCGGGTGGAGGAAAGGGCTATCTACCCGCTTTTAACGTCTAATTCCTTTTGTGAAACATTATCTTTAAAAGGATAATTTAATTTGAATCACCCACCATTCTTTCTGATAGGAAAGAGAGTATCAACCAGTGGGGTGTTTTTTTATGTTTTATGGTTCTTATCTGTTTTAGAAATACATCATTTTTTCTGGTACTGTTATGAGAGCGAATAGTTGAATAAGGTTTCTTTCGGACGTTGTCTGCTAAGGTAGAGGGGGAGGGGGGTGACAGAAAAACTAAGGGGGTGACACTATTGTCACTTTTCACTGGGTGAAATATGTTTTATCTGCGATGTGTTTGTTCGCTGGCTGTTCACTTCTGCCGTGTTTTAGACGAATATATCCACCCCAATCCGCTACGTACCTCATTCCCCCCTCCTTGGACGGCTAATAAATAAATAAATATTATCTGATAAACGATGTATTGGATTGATTGATTTTGTTTTTTGCCAGTGACCCATGAATCAGAACGTTATGAACATTAAACCACCAAACCAAAGGTAAAATACTGCTTTAAAATGTATTTTCAATCTTGGTTTGCATGTTGCCCTTCTGTGCAATTGTCGATCTGTCTGATCGTCCGTCTAATGCCCTATATTACTTTAACCCTGATAATATATTTCCAATAATATTTAGTACATAGATTACCTTTTCATAGTGGCTATTGTTATTTTGACCTTGATCTAATGTCAAAGCCACAATGAATGTCAAGGTCACATTGGCTGTAAATGGCTTGTTGATATAGTGATGGATAATCCATTCCCTATGCCATTATTATTTTGATCTTGACCTGTGCTCTCTCTATATTGACTTGCAAATAGTCCTGGATAGGATATTTCGAAGTTATTACATATAAAGTATTAATTTTGTTTACATTGTCCACGAGCGGAAACGTATGTAGAATTTTGTGTGCTAAAGGTATAAAGAAACTACAAAAATCGAGAAAAACATCAAGATAATATGTTATGATTTAAATGAGCCCATAGATGAAAGAGGATATTGACAGAAGATTTTATTCCCTCTTCTTCATAATTAGCCCAATTAATTTAAAAGCGAGGCATCCACGGGTTCCAATAATAGAACGGTGTCAGTTTCGTTCTTGTGGTACAAATTGTTGTGTTGTGATATCTAAGTGTCCGCGAGTTTATGATAGGTAACGAGCAAAGTGTCCGCAAGTTACTGACATTTAATTAATAAGGTGTCCGCCAGTTACGGACAACTAGTTAACAAAATACTCGCGAGTTACTGACATGGCAGTTTTTTATAATATATAAGAGGGAAATTTTACACGACTAATAAGTTGTTCCTTTATTTGCGCATTCACTACTAGTGAAGTTATTCATTTACTAACCTATTTACTACTAATTCAGTTATTAATTTATATTTGCTACTAGTGCAGTTATTCATTTATTTACGTATTTAATAATAGTGTAATTATGGCTTCATTTACATATCTACTACTAGTGCAGTTATTCATTAATTTAATTATTTACTACTAGTGTAGTTATTCATTTAAGTGGTTGTTGCTAGTCCGGTTATTTATTTATTCACTGTTTTACTACTTCTGCAGTTATTCACTTATTTACTTATTTTGCAGGACCACAAAAGAAACAAAGCGGCAAGACTGTTCTCATTGCTCTGAAAGATTATACCCCGCATGGTGATGAAAAAGATTATCTGGAATTCAAAAAGGACGAAAGGTTCCATTTATTGAAGGGATGGTAGGTTCTACAGAATTGACACGATCAGAGGCAAATATTGAAATGCTGTCGGCTAACAAACAATAACAACAATAGCAACAGTAACAGCAAGAAACAAAAATAGCAATACGTTTGATAGTAGCAACAGCAACAACAACAACAAAGTAATAATAATAATAATAATAATAATAATAATAATAATAATAATAATAATAATAATAATAATAATAATAATAATAACTTCTATTTCAAGTGAGGACGATGCCTGGTTACGAGTGAAGCGTATAAAGACAGGTGAAGAGGGATCAATTCCCAACAACTTTGTCATTTTTACTGACGAGTGCAACGAAACAGCAGAAGACAAGTATATATATATATATATATATAGTGTCATTCCAGCAATACGGGGACCATTTTTGCTAAAAGCCACAGTATTAGGGAGACCAAAAATTTAATGAGACCAAAATTAGGTCTCCTTAATTCTTAGCCTCTATAAACGTTATGAAACTACATAGTAAACAAAAAACGAATGATTCTATAACATAGTGAATATAATATATTCTGTTTTAAAATTAAATTTGTGTGTTACCACTCGATAACAAGCTAAAAACATATATTATTTTTTTCAAATGGTCTCCCTACATATAAGATATATAAGGCATGGTCCCCCTATGACTGGTTGCAGATATATATATATATAATATATATATATATATATATATATATATATATATATATATATATATATATATATATATATATATATATATATAAATATATATATATATATATATATATATATATATATATATATATATATATATATATATATATATATAAGTGTATATAAGTAGAGACTGCAAAGACTGCAAAACTTATCTTCAAAATATTTTGTTTATCACTAGTTATGTTTTATTTAATGAAATACTCAACCTCAAAAAAAAAATTCTACTCATACCAATGGCTGTAGTTCTTTTTCATGAATTCAAGCTGGCAAATAATGATTTATTTTTATTACATATCGTGGCATAAATGACATAAATGTATTATTTGATTTGCGGTATCGAAATGATATCGAAAAATTGACATATATACGGCAGTTATTCCTAGTCAAAACGCTAATTAGTTTCTGTAACAAGCGTTTATTCCAATATGTTAAAACTTATCAAGCCAATGTCAGAAACTCGTAAATATAACGTCAGAAACTCGTCAATGATACCCTCATGATAACCGAAAGTAATTTGATATCTGTTAATTATTGTTAGATACCAAAAAGGAAATGCAGGGGAATATTGTTGCCTTGAAAAGGGAGGGGCAGGGAAATCTGGAACCAAGGAAGACACTGGTAAGCTGTTAAGATAAATGAGACAAATATGAAAACCTACGTCCTGCTGGATCTATGTCTAATTAAATGTTATGCATAAGTTTTTCATCTTTAAGTCTAGTAAAGCTGTTTCTTGTCCCTGCCTCTTGTTTTACATCTCAAAGTCCAGTAAAGCTTATGAACGTTAGCGATTGTAGTCATTTAATGTAGGCCACGCCTCTGTTTCTCGTCCCTGCCTCTTGTAGTAAAGCTTAAGAAAGTTAGCGATTGTAGTCATCTGATGTAGGCCACGCCTCTGTTTCTCGTCCCTGCCTCTTGATGAGCTCCAGAGCCGACATTCTTGATTTGCAGAAAAAAGACCAGTCCAGGAAAACACTGCTATTATTTTACGAGCCATACAGTCTTATTTCGCAGTGGATGACGAACAAAAATACTTGACCTTTGACGAAAATGACACATTTCTTTTGTTGGAAGGAAGGTAAAAAGGTTCATTTTAAACACAACTTTACATTTGTTGTTGCTTTCTTAACTTGACAATTGTAATAAGGTTTTTCAAAATAAAATAATAAATTTAATTATGTAAATTGTGCGAAAATAACATCTAAGTGTCTGACATTTAGACAAAAACCCTACCATTTCTTTACTTATTCACCCTGTTTGTGCTACGTTTTCAAATATAAAGGAAATATGTGAATATAAGAGAGAGGATGATTGCTGTCGATAACCCCATTCATTGGGGACCTCTTCCAAAAATAAATAAATAAAAAACGAAACTGAAACCGAAACCTATTTTTGGTCTCTATAATTATAAACTTCTAGTACTGACCAGGCATGGTTGAGAGTAATGCACAGAGAGACGGGAAAGGAAGGAGTTGTACCCGAGAATTTCGTCACGATATATAAACAGAGCAACAATATTCCGTCAGAAATGTAGGATTTTTAGTTTCTTTTTCTCTTTCATTTTCGTTTTCACTTTCATTTCTGCAGAACGAAACGTTATCATTTATAAAATGAGAGATTTTCATTAAACGATTTCTGCATATTATATTCAGAGTAATTCAGTTAGTATATTTATTACTTATTAAGTATATTTGCATTAATCCGGTTACCACTTTCTGTATATAACATTAATATTTACTTCAAAGATTACTCCTTTTGAATCATTGGTTTAAATATTTAGTAAATAGTCAGTATATCTGTGTTAATCTGGCTACCTCTTACTATACAGCGATAAATCTCTTAATGTAAGAAACTACTTGATTTTTGTTCACCTAAACAATATTAGCAAATACATAATTAAATAATAATAAATGAAATATGAACAAATATTGGTGTAATATAAAGCATATAAAATGAGCAATACGTTTTCTAGAAATTGCATACATTTGCAATTTTACCTACAGTGATAGATCAGAACTAAATAGACCAGAAGAAACCTGTGCAACAGAAATTCAACTCGAGGAAGTTGCGACTACAAAGGAAGTAGACAAAACTGACCAATCGCAAATCAGTACTATTGAAAAGGAACCTAGCGACTCATATCACAATGACTCGTTGCCAAGCAGCGCACATTGCAACCAATCAAAAACAACTGGAGTTGCAATTATAAAATCGACAGAGGACGAACAGGAAGGTTTCGAACAACCTAACGAATTGTAAGTTAATTTTTTTTTCTACAAAAGCATTCCAATATTTAAATATAACATCTTATGTCAGCATAAAAAGAACATTGTTTTAAGATTCGAATCTTTATTTTAAAAACAGAAAACGGTTTACAAAAGTAGGACTTTGGGAAAGGGTTATCCAGCTAAAACCAGTTTCTGGTTTTTTGTTTGGTAATAAGGGAGGTTCCTAAGAATTCTCTTAATTTCAACAAGATGCCTAATTGTTTGTAAGATTATCAAAATAAAATGAACCTGAAAGAATAGTTAGGAATGGCGGGCAATTTTAGAGGATCTGGGGCAACGTGTAACAGTGGTGAAGAAAGGTCCACTTCATTATCTCCAGGGGGTAGGGTAGGGGTGAAGGTGGATTGGTGTGTACATTGAGCATGTAAGCCAATAAGCAAAGGCACCTGTCACGCCAGTCATAGTGCTAACAACTTTCGTTTACTACAAAATTCTCGATTGTATTAAAACATACTTTCCCTTGAGGGTACTGTGTGTACAGGTGCTTGAAGGTATTGACTGTCTTAATGCTTAGATGTACTGTGTGTACTATTACTTGATGGTACTGGGTATACTGATGATTAAATGTACCTTGTGTAATGATGCCTGGAGGAACAGTATATGGTAATGCAAACTATATTGTGTGTAATGATGTTTGAAGGTACTGAATGTACTAATGATGGAATGCACTGTGTGTACTGATGCTTGAAGATACTTAATGTACTGGTTTTCAAAGGTGCTAAAAACTGATGCTCGAATGTATTGAATGTACTATTGTTTGAACTTATTGAATGTACTGATGCTTGAAGATACTAAATCTGCTGTTGTGTGTAAGTATTGGATATAATTGTTCTTGGCAGCTATGGATTAACTGCTGTTTGGCGATGCTGAATACACCGTTGCATTGCATTGTTGTGTGTCCTAAAGGTACTGAAAGTGTCGTTACCTAAATGTCTTAATGTACTTATCGACTGTTGCCCGAAGGTTCTGAATCTGGTGGTGCTTTTGCTTTATGTCTAACTTAAGAACTAAAGCGATACTGCTTGCAGAATCACAGAAAACGAGGCACATCCTGAAACTGAAGAAACAGTGCAGCCCTTATCACAAGAACAAGAAGGTTAGTGTAAGAGCTATTGATAGTAGCTGTTTTAGAAATTAAGTACCTAAGTACTTTGAATTGAAGTACTTTGGATTGATTCGGTATAATGAGATTCCAACAATACATATCGATATGACAACATCCTAGCAACGAATATCGTCATAGCGGCATCGTAGCAACTTCCCACGTCAAATTTTTTGTTTTGAGGAAACACACTGAAAACATCAACAATTCTAATTTTAAGTAATTCGGGGTTTATGCAATCATGAGATATGGACCATCAAAGAAACTGCGCCTCATAATTTTTATATCCCTACTCTCTAATACCGAAAAGCAGACGCTCCATTGTGATGTCAGAATTTATAGCTAAAATTATACGTCACACTGTTTTTATCTGTTGAAAATTTATGCTGACCTTAATGAATCTTTAGAGCCAATTTATTCCCTTTGAGAATAAAGTTAATGCTGAAAACAATTTACATTCTTCAATTCCTCTCTATTGTAGAGAATTTTCTTTAAAATGTGTGTTTTTTTTATATATTTGATAACATTACGCCTGTTAGACCGTACTCTTTCCCTGGCCACCTCTGTTTGCATCAGAATTTTTTGTCTTGCATCATTACGCTGTTGTTTTATAGAAAAGAGAGCAGACGAAGATGTAGAAATCATTGAAGCTATTTATGACTACACGTCACTAGACAAAGCAGAATTGAATTTTAAACGACATGATCAATTTGAACTGCTCGGAAGGTTTGATTTGTAATTAGTTAACAACTCCACAGTTTGTTTTTCTTATTTCTTTCTTTAAATCCTATCTCTCTTTCTTCTTCCACACTCAGGTTTTTTTCAACATAGTTGTATTGTGGTAGTTGTAGAAGCAAACCACATTGGTGCATTCAAGTATATTGTGAGGGTATATTTAATTCAATAATTATTATAATGAGACATTTCATAACAGTAAGGATGAGACGTGGTTGCGCGTCCGCCATCTTGAAACTGGAGGCATAGGCTATGTACCAAGCAACTTCGTACACAGCAAAGATGTCACACCAAACAAGTAGGATATTTTATTTTAACTAAAAATTCCTAGCATAAAACGATAAAGAAAGGAGCAGTGAAGAATGTAAAAATAATGTTATGAACAAACCAAAAACTGGGTAATATTTTAAACAAATGATGTGTCCTTAATTTTGACTTTGCATGTCCCTAGATGCCTTGATAGTTGTATTTTTTGAGAACTTACTTTCTATTGATATTGAGATAATTTGGTTGATATTTGTTTAAGTAATCGCAGTGAAGGATTCAAAGTTTGCTTGACTAGAAAACAGCAGTCCAGTAATGCTGCAACAGATACAGGTGCTTTGTTTACGCATACTGAATAACCAACTTGTTAGAGAAAAGTAATAGAATATAATATGAATTTGAGTATGGAGAGAGAGAAAGAGGAGTAGAGAGAGATGGTGTCCTATTTGGATAGTTACTGCAACAAATGTGTCGTCATAAATGCACCAGTTTGCTTCATTAAAATATTAAATCTTTTTCATGCTAAGATCATTTTTTCCTCAGTTTCCTAGTACATCATGTCTCACTTGTATAAATTTACTATCAATTTAGAAAGTAGCTCAGCAGATAAACTCTGTTCTTTCCTAGCGTTTCTGTAATTCATGCATCGTTAGGATAAATTTGTATATCATTTTAGAACATACGTCACAAAAACAGGAGCACTCTGAGGTTGCAAGCAATAAACGTATTTTTAAAGCCATGTTTGATTTCACACCACGCGACTCAGATGAACTTGCTTTTACGAAAGGAGACACATTTACGCTTATAGAAGACTGGTAAGCTAATAAATAAATGCAAGTTGTTTTCTTTCTTTCTTTGATTGACTCTTTTGTTTGAAATCTCTGCATTTTGTAATTTAGCATTCTCTGTTATATTTTTCAATATTTAATATTAAGTCCGAGTGAATACGTTTGAAACTTTTTATTTATATTTTTAACAGCGATGAGCATTGGTTTCGCGCAAAACACAACGGCACGCATAGGGAAGGCTATCTACCAAAATCCTATGTTGTAATGCATGCGAACAGCTGTGAAGCGCAGGAGTATGTTCTGTTATTCCAAAACAAAGCACTAAAACCTAAAATGAAGCCTCTACCTTTATTTACATTGTCATATGTTTTATACATTATTTCCATAAGAAAAACTAAAGAAAACCTTGCCATATGTACTTAATATGTACTTATAAAATATAATTAACCTTTTCTAACTATTTCCTTTAGGTGGTTTTTTGATACAGATAAGCCGGATGCTAATAAACAACTTCTTCTGCCTGGCAATCCGGTTGGTACCTTCCTGGTTAGGAATGGTTCAGGTGATGCTCTCATCATCATTATCATTATCATCATCATTATCATCATCATCATCATCATCATCATCATCATCATCATCATCATCAATATAATTATTGCTATTACAGTTGTTGTTATATTATTATTATTCATATTGATACTACTATACTACTACTCTTCGAAGAAGTAATTTTAGTAGTATAAGTGGTGATAGCCATTGTACTAATGACAATATTTATATAAATATTACAATCATAAAACAGCGTCTTGAGTAAGATTTTCTATTGATGTTCTGTGATCTTAACTCTACTTTTTTTCTATGTTACTATAATTTTAGATGGCGATTCAAAAGTCCTCTCAGTAAAAAAATTCTATTCTGAGACACATGACAACGAGGCCATAGTTCATTATAAAATCAAATTTAATGAAGACAAAAATATATATTACATCAGAGCCGGTAGAGAATTTGAAAACATTGAACAGCTGATAGAATTTTATAAAAGTAAGTATTTTTTTTGAAAACATGCACATCTATTGAGTTATAGTGTAACTTATGTACTTATTTACAGAATTACTTTTTCTAATAGCTTTGAAGATAAAATTGAACACAACAGTTTATTTCTTAAGCCTGCAACAAAGCATGCAGATTTAGTATTGTAGATGGAAAGTTGTTTAAGAGGGTACACTGAAGGTAAAACAGTTACCTAGGTATCAGTAAGTATCCGTTTGTTAAAACATACACTTACATAAACGGCAAAATGAATGTTAGTTGCAAATAAATGTGCATGCAGATAAGTACAGGCCACGATCTTTGCTTTTGAAAAAAGCATGGAATGGGTATTTAATACTAATTTATAAATTATAAATCATGAAGAGATAATTAAAGGAATAAAATCAACATGCATAAAGGAATTGCGAAACCATCGAAATGTGGTAAAGAAATAATGCATACAAAGACAGCAAAGCCATACGTATGTGATAACGAAACAATACTCAAGGCTTAAAATCGCCAAAGTATACTCAAACAATACTCAAAGCAGTAACGCATCCACGGCTTAAAATAGCGAAAGTATTCTCAAACAATACTCAAAGCAGTAACGCATAAACGGTATAAAATAGCGAAAGTATTCTCAAACAATACTCAAAGCCCTAACGCATCCACGGATTGAAATAGCGAAAGTATACTCAAACAATACTCAAAGTATACTCAAACAATACTCAAAGTATACTCAAACAATAGAAAAAGGGATACCGAAAGGTAAAGGGAAAACGAAGCGATGTGTAACGGGTAAACAGAAACAAACAACGCGAAACAAAATAATGAAATATTGCGTAAAGGGACAACTAAACAATGAGTAAATGGATAAGAAAACTATTCATAAGGAGATAAGGAAACCATGCGTAAAGGATAACGAAACCATGCCCAAGGGATAATGAAACAATGCGCAAGGGATAACGAAACCCTGACATATAAACAGCTGATATAGCACACTTCACTGAACTGCTGACATTACAACGCCTTCTTTGTATATATTTTCGTGCGTAGCCTACAGCTGTTAACGTCTTAAACTTTTTTGCAGAAAACAAAGGGCTATGCTGTCTACTCACCGAAACGTGTCCCAAACGTCCCGAGGCACTGCCATTTAAAGAGTTGGAAATAAACAGCGATTCCTTGAGGTTAGAGGAAAAAATAGGCAGTGGTCATTTTTCTGAAGTGTGGAAAGGTATTTCTATCTCTGTGTTCATATTAACTTTTAAAACTTTTAATAATATTTACAACAATGACTCACTCATTATTTTTGCCGAAGCAAAATGAGATAATTGTATGTTTATTATGCGAAGCGTTACGAGACGCGCTGCTGAAATGCGTGTACGAGACGCGCTGCTGAAATGCGTGTACGAGACGCGCTGCTGAAATGCGTGTACGAGACGCGCTGCTGAAATGCGTGTACGAGACGCGCTGCTGAAATGCGTGTACGAGACGCGCTGCTGAAATGCGTGTACGAGACGCGCTGCTGAAATGCGTGTACGAGACGCGCTGCTGAAATGCGTGTACGTAACGGAAACTTGGCAAAGGATTTATAAAATAAGAGACTGTAATTGCGCAAGAAATCAAGCATTAATTCGGGTTAAATTGAGAAGGCGTCCTTGTGTTTCGCACTCGCCTATCAGGTTTATGCTTCCAATGTCAGGTTTCTAGATGTTTGCTGTCGGAATATTCTAGTCAATCTCAACAACTATAAAGTCAAGCAATAATCACTGAAATATACCAAAGCACTATCGTACTAATATGTGACAACATTTGTAAGAATCTACGAAACATTTGGCAGACAGCCAGTGTTGATGTGATGAAGATTAAGTTATTTGATTTTTGAGTTCATTAATCTTTTAAACAATGGTTTTATGAGATTAAGAGGGATAAATTGATGAAATGATAGATCAGTATAAATAATCCCACATAAAGTACTTCTCGCTGTTTTTTTTCCATCAGCTGCTCTGTTCACGGTTATGGCTCAAGTACATCTGGGACGTATAAATGCATATCTGAGAGGGAAAAATTGACATGTAAAAGCAAAAATGCATATCTGAGAGGGTAAAACTGACATATAAAGGCGACCATGCATATTTGAGAGGGTAAAACTGACATGTGAAAGACAAAAATGCATATCTGATAGGGTAAAACTGACATGTGAAAGATCAAAATGCATATCTGAGAGGGTAAAACTGACATGTGAGAGGTGAAAATGCGTATTGCAGCAAAGAGCCTAATAGCACAGTTCTTAGTTGTTAAAAATAAACATCGGAGAGGTTAAAATGCACAACAGAGATGGTGAAAATACACATCAGAGAGGGCAAAAACGCATATCGAAGATGGTAAAAATGCACACCAGAAAGGGTAAAAACAAACATTAAAGAGGGTAAAATTGCACAGCAGAGAGGATAAAAATGCACATCGGGCAGGATAAAAACGCACATCGGTAGTGTTAAAATTTGCAGCTAAGAGAGTAATAATACACTTTGTACAGGGTTAAAATGGACATGTTACACAGCAAAAGCGTATCTTAGATGGTACATATATTCATTTGACATGATTAAAAGCACAGCTGAGAAAGTAAAAATGTAAATGTGTCTCCACACGTTCATAATGTCGTCAGACATGAAAGACACTCATTTTTATTTTCTTACCTTTTTAAAGTTTGTTTCACTGTTCCAAATTTGCATTTCAGGCACATGGAAAAAGCAATTGTTGGTTGCTGTCAAAAAGTTAAAGTCTGGCACAATGTCCAAGGAAGCTTTCTTAGAAGAAGCTAGAATCATGCACAAATTACGTCATCGAAACCTTGTCCAGTTAATGGGTATTTGCACCAAGGAGGAACCCTTTTACATCATCATAGAATTCATGGCCCACGGTTCTCTTCTGAAATTTCTTAGATCAAGGAAGCAATATATTTTATTTACAGACTTGATTGACTATGCAGTACAGGTTATTATTTGTATTATACCTGTTTCAGTAGTCTGGTCTATTGTAGATTTAATTTGTTTTCAAAGTACAACATTATTGGACAAAAACTAAAAATAAGTTTAAAGCTTGAATTTGAAATTTACATCAGTATTTGCTCAAATAAAAGAGTTTTAGCTTTTTCGCGTTGAAAATTCCATTGAGTCTATAGAGCAATTTGTGCGAGCGGAGGGGAAATTAATGCTTGTATGCTTTAAATTAGTGACAGTACTTTTAAGTTACTAATTACTAATCTCGTAAAAAACTTTACCCATTTTAAACTGTGTTGGCGTAAAATGAGATTAACTTTACTTTTTGAATTTTCATGACTGACTCACACTTTGAGTGTGAGTGTAAGTTTACGTTTTAACCCCATTTTGTCCTGTTTTAAGTTTAAGACCGTCGTTCATACTTGCCTGGGATCTATTCATTCTAAACTTTATTAACTATGAGGTACATTAAATAGATTAAATAGATAATGTCATTATAAACAAAACCGGAGTGGATATTATTGTGCCAAATACTGCATATAATAATCACACTGTTAACATAAAAATACGTATATTGTAAGTAAACATAAAATTACTTACAAATATTGCCAACAAATATTGCTTATCTTATCTATAAGTGAATAGAAGATGTAATGTTACTTTAAACCAACAAAACTGATATTGGTCACTTACATATCAACAAAAATAACAAGGTTTACTTAAAAATGAGCACAATAGATATTTCTTTTTTAGTCAGAAAATCGAGCAGAAGAATGATAAAGTTACAAATGTTGATGCATAGATTGCAAATGGAATGGCGTACCTTGAGAAAGAAAATTTTGTGCATCGCGATGTGAGAGCAGACAATATGCTGGTTGGAGAAGACTACACCGTAAAAGTGGCAGATTTTGGTCTGGCAAGATTCATTGAGGACGACGTGTATGTTGTGGCAAGTGAGTTCAATTAAACGAGAAGTGATTGGTATGTAATCTAGAAATTAAATACTCAAGTGACTGACAGGTAAACTCTGAATTAAACTCTACTTGTGACCATTTACAGGTGACACTTTAAATGCAGGAGACTGACAGGTAAACTCTGAATTAAACTCTACTTGTGACCATTTACAGGTGACACTTTAAATGCAGGAGACTGACAGGCAAACTCTGAATTAAACTCTACTTGTGACCATTTGCAGGTGACACTTTAAATGCAGGAGACTGACAGGTAAATTCTGAATTAATCTCTACTTGTGACCATTTACAGGTGACACTTTAAATGCAGGAGACTGACATTGTAACCATTTACAGGTGACAGGTAAACTCTGAATTAAGCTACACCTGTGATCATTTGCAGGTGACTCTTCCATTTATTGTACAGGTGGCTTACAGGTAAGCCCTTTTTGTATATAAATGTGACAATTAACAGGCGCCCCTTCAAATAAATATGCGGGCTCACTGAAACAGGTAAACTATTAAATAGATAAGTATATATTAAGTATATAATAAGTATATAATCATGACAGGTAGTCCCTTAATGAATTATACTTATACTTAAATTACAAGCGAACTCTCGACTAAATGTGCATATGGTTGACTGGTGATCTCCTGGGTTAAATGAGCGAGTGTTTGCAAGCTTTCAATAAATATTTAAGGGGGCCGTTTCAAGGACAATTTATGGTTTATACTTGTGATTAAAATGTATAAATAGCTGATACATAATTAGTAATCTATATTATCGAGATTACAAGTATCGCCCACAAATGTTTGGGAAAATGTCAACGAGATATTGCCATATTCATTTAGTTCATTTCATTTAGACCCACATTTTGACCACATAAAACAAACTTATAGTATTTCCTTTAACCAATTGTATGTTTTAATATTCATCATTTAAAGAAATATTATCAGAATGATAAAAAAGATGAAAAGGGGCAGAAATAATGAAATAATTTCGTTATAGATTCCAAGTATCCGTTAAAGTGGACGGCCATTGAGGCACTTCAGACCCACGAGTTCACGTTGAAATCTGATGTCTGGTCGTTTGGAGTGCTTTTGTATGAGATTATTACTTATGGTGAAAAGCCGTATCCAGGTAATGTAGCTATTAACGGAACCGTCTTAGAAGAGGGCGAGGGTCAGTGGGCGGGGAGCGAAAGCTGGGTCGATGTGGGGGAAATCTGACGTATGCTTTTGTGTTAGATCATTAATTACGGTGAAAAGCCGTATCCGGGTACTCAACTATTGTGGATTGGGATTGGGAAGGAGGTCCGTGGTCCGTAGGTAGTGGTCATTTGGAGCATGTGGCGGAGACTGCGAGATGCGAGATGCAGTGGGCAGTGAGTGGGGGAAAAGGCAGTTGATGTAGAGCGGTCAGCGGTAGGATGAAGATGGGGGCTATGGTAGATCAGTGACGTTACTCATGAATATTCATTAGCTAATTATTTCATTTCAGTTATATTACGTAATGACTAAGCATTGCATAATGTCAATTGCCTCATTTACAGGCCTGAAAAATTTCGAGCTGCCGGAAAAACTTCGTAATGGCTACAGAATGCCGAAGCCAGAATTCGCCGAATGCCCTGAGGAAATCTACAACATAATGCTAAATTGCTGGGATAAATGTCCTAAGAATCGAAAGTCTTTCCAAGAAATACACTGTATTCTTGAGAAATGTTTGTCTTCCTTCTGTGATGAGTACTTGACATCAAGCGATATAGATTAGACGTGTAATGAAGTATTTCTTGTATGACCTTATATAATGCATATGCATAAAACACTAGGTACCTTATTTATATATAAGTAAATGTATGTTTTTGTCAAGTTTTAAAGCTTATAAGTGCGTTGCATTGTGATATAAGTATTTTGGTTGCTGCGTCACCCAGCATGTTGTAGTCTATCGTGTTGTATAAGTCTAAATGTTGGAGTGAAAGGTTGTCCTGTCAACGCCTTTCATCGTGCTTTCAATGTTTATAAAACTAAAAATAGGTGAAATAGATTGAGATAGCTACCTGTCAATGCATGAAACTTTGTACACTGTACACATAGATTAAAATGACTGTAGCTTTATACATTATACACATATCTTAAGATGACTGTAGCTTTATGTATTGCACAAATAGCTTAAGATACATCGCTAAAGATTATTCCAGCTTTATACATTGCATACATAGTTTAAAATGACTGTAACTTTATACATTGCACACATAGCTGAAGGTGACTCCAACTTTATGTACTGCAGACATAGCTTAAGGCAGATGAATATATGAACTGAAATTATGTCTACTAAATGGGTTCATTGTTTACGGACTACATATGCTGACTACAGGTATTAATATTGCATTACATATTTTGACTGCATATATTGACTGTACGCATGGACTAGACATTGCGTCTTATACGGACTACTTCTTGGAGTATATATATCGATCACGTATATTGTTTAAATGTCTTGATTGTTTTTAGACTACATAAACTGACTAGATGCATTAATATTGCATACATGTATTACATATTTTGACTGCATATATTGACACTATGCACGGACTAAACATTACGATTCATATACGGACTACGGATTTTGACTGTATCTATGGACTATATATATTGACTAAATGTGTTAATTGCTTATAAAACTACATATTCTGACTAGGTGCATTGATACTGCATTCGTGCATGACATAATTTAATTTTATATGGTGACTATGGACTACACATTATGGTTTCATATACGGACTAGAAAGGTGATGACTAAACATGTTGATTGTATAAATGGGCTTCATATTTTGACCACATATACTGACTGCATATGTGACCTACGAATATTCACAAGAAGTTTGACCATTCTTGTGTTATATCATAATATCTAATGACAATACTCAAAACAAAGCCATAGCTATAATTCAAAACCATTCAAAATTAGAATGTTTATGTTGACAAACATTTAAACTAATTTGTACCAGTAAACGGCATTTTAGCTTCTTCTTGCCAAAGTCAATATTAATGAGTCGTACACAGCGCATAAAGCTTATTATTTATCAGTTACTGGGCAGCTATGTAAAACATTAGTTAATGTAAAATACTAGTAAATGTAAAACATTTGTAATTGTAAAACATTACTGAATGTAAGACATTAGTAAATATTAAACATTAGTGAATGTTAAAAATAAGTGAATGTACAACATCAGTAAATGTAAAAATAAATGGTCAATTCCGGATCAAACACATTGATTTCAATATATAATTAACTATGCAGAACTGTCTTGGCATGTTAAAGCATTTTTAAGAAATAAAGCGACTTTGGCTACACTGTGCGAAAACAGTTTCTGTTTTAAATCCAATACGGTGCTGTTGACTGCTACAAGGTCCACTACCGCTAAGGGTTAATTTCGATGACGGCGTTGCACCGGTGCAATAAATGCCCCCAACCTGGTACAAACAAACCCTCTCTTTGGCTTGTAATTATGCCGATGTTGTTTATTACAACTAAACTATAAATAAACACAACATTTTATTGAATATGTACAGCACTTGGTTCACTTTCAATCAGTTTTGAAAGTTATTTAGTGCAGAAAACTTTATGATTGTAGAATGCGCAAATTCACAAAAAGTATCGTCAAAATGGCAATGAAAGAATTACAACGGATTTGGTCTTTGAAAATGGAGCTATTCGTGCGTCATGCTTTCAATGCTTACTAAAAATAGCGACGGCGTGCCACTTCTATGTGGACTTTGTATATCAGGAATCCCGCTTCTGTGTGGACTTTTTTTATTATCGTAGCAATACTCACTTCCATGTGGACTTTGCACACGACTACGGGAAACGCCTTTCCCATTTAATCCGTTACCATGGAAATTCTCCTGCTTGGCGAATTCGTATTTGTTACCATAGGCTTTTTCACTTTTGCTTACATGTGGACTTTGTCCATTGACAGTAGCAATTTTACTCCAACGTGGAGTTTGTACATTGGCAGGATTACAATCAGCACTGTTTCTCATTTCCTCGTTGCAATTGAGTATTGAGCTCTGGTCATGCAAGCTGGTCACATGACTACTCCCCTTAGCCAATAGGAAATGGGTTTCCATTTCAACGCCCTAAACTCGATAACAAAGAAAAAAATAAAATTCAGAATGCGCTTGTTTAGCAAAAGCACAAGATATGATTAATTTATCCACTATAATGTAAATAATCGTTGCAAAGTACAATAACACGCAAACAGGCAATAATGGCAAAAAAGGGATAATTCGAAATGAAACAACTCAGGTGCACTACTTCGTGGCAATTGATAATATATCATTACGATTACTCAAAACGCACTATAAAAATTACATTGGAAAAAAAGATCGGTACAAACTTATGTCATGTAACTGGTCATAAATCATTAGGATTGGTAAAAAATAACAACATGCAACAGGGAGATTCTTCATTAAAGGTGGATAATGATGGTACAAAAGCGTCATAGCAACGCACAACGAAAACTATACAGGACTTGAGTTGTCACAGTACTTTACAACAGTGTCTTATCAACGTAATATACCTTGGCATATATACCTCGGCCTAAAACAATAAAATTATACCATTATAACTTTGCTTATCTGACAATGTTATATTTTGTCATAATATAGCTTATAAATTTAATAATATACCAAAAAAGTAGCATTTATCAGCAGAACAAAGCGCATTGTGCCACAACAACAGAACAACGGCATAGTTCCAAAACAACGCCAGAGAGTGACTGAATAACAAAATAACGCCATATCGAGTCATAGCCACAAAGCAACGCCATATGTTTCATAGTCATAAAACCATGCCACATAGTGTCGTGGTAAAAAACAACGTCATATAGTGTCACAGCCACGACACAAGGCCATACAGTATCAAGGTCACAAAACCACATCATATGGTGTCATTGTCACAACACAACGCCATGTAGTGCCAAAGTCACGAAACAACGCCATGTAGTGACAGCGGCATAAAACAATGCCATATAGTGACAGTGGCATAAAACAACGCCATATAGGGACAGAGGCATAAAACAACGCCGTATAGTGAAAGAAGCATAAAACAACGAAGTATAGTGACAGAGGCACAAACAACGCCATATAGTGTCATACCCATGAAATAACGCCATGTAGTGACAGAGGCATAAAACAACGCCGTATAGTGAAAGAAGCATAAAACAACGCCGTATAGTGACAGTGGCATAAAACAACGCCATATAGTGACAGAGGCATAAAACAACCGCATATAGTGACAGAGGCATAAAACAACGCCATATAGTGACAGTGGCATAAAACAACGCCATATAGGGACAGAGGCATAAAACAACGCCGTATAGTGAAAGAAGCATAAAACAACGCCATATAGTGACAGAGGCATAAAACAATGCCGTATAGTGACAGAGGCATCAAACAACGGCGTATAGTGACAGAGGCATAAAACAACGCCATATAGTGACAGTGGCATAAAACAACGCCATATAGTGACAGAGGCATAAAACAACGAAGTATAGTGAAAGAAGCATAAAACAACGCCGTATAGTGACAGAGGCATAAAACAACGCCATGTAGTGACAGAGGCATAAAACAACACCGTATAGTGACAGAGGCATAAAACAACACCGTATAGTGACAGAGGCATAAAACAACACCGTATAGTGACAGCGGCATAAAATAACGGCGTATAGTGACAGAGGCATAAAACAACGCCTGAAAGAAACATAAAACAACGCCGCATAGTGACAGAGGCATAAAAAAACACCGTATAGTGACAGAGGCATAAAACAACGGCATATAGTGACAGAGGTGTAAACCAACGCCGTATAGTGTCATACCCATGAAATAACGCCATGTAGTGCTATAGTAACATCGTAACGCCACACACTACCGCAGCAATATAGCGTAGCATGATATCATGTCAGCATTACCTTTATCAAAATCGTGCCTCTCTTCTCCGTAGCATAATTACCAAGCTGGTCTAATTTCTCTTTACAGTCCTTACTTAAATGAATTTTCATTGCTAAAATAAACAAAATGTACAATTAAACCTTTAAATGGTATGCCATTAAATGCTATCGATTCCTCACCTACAGACGTATTTGGACATTAACGTAACAATACATTGCTAATATTTCGCTTCCAACATTATTTTTAAAAACCTTCTCATATAACAAAACATTTCCCAACCTCGCACCCTAACCCTATTTAGACATAATCGTAACAATACATTGCTAATATTTCACTCCAACATTACTTTTTAAAAACATTTCCTTTCCCGACCTCGCGCCAATCCATACTTCGCATCTTAGCACAGTTCTGTTCTTAAAATGTTATGAAGTTCCTCACAAAATATTGCTAATATTAAAGTATGCATCAGATGCGACGTGCAAGTGGGGTTTTATGTACCGGTGGGGATGATTATGTGCAAGAATTTTAAGATACCCGGGGTACTTGATATATGTACTTACGTATTCCTGTTGACTCCATTGCCGAGGCAATACTAACTGTTTCGCCAAACAAACAATAACGGGGCATTCTTTGTCCTACAACACCGGCCACCACCGATCCTACATAGAAAAAAATCTGTGACTAAACAAGAAACATTTCCCAGGGCATTCTTTCTCGACACTTGACACAATTTGCCTTGCATAAATTAAACAAAATCGGGCGAGTAAAGGAAAAAGAAAAAACTAGCTCATTGCTTTCCAATCTCCAAGTTATCTCTCCTCCAAATCTCACAAAAGGAAAGAATAAAAGCACTTATGGATGGTTTTATGATTTCAGCATGAGATTTAATACCGCTGCTTACAACATGACTTGCGCCAAGAAAAACAATACTTGCCCGTATGTAGCCCAATGCGCAATCGCAGTTGCTCTTCCGGCATGTGTGGTATTCGAAACACTCGGACACCTTCCAGTAACTCCAATGACAGAGCGGAAATTTCCCCAACATGGCGTTTCCCTGGAAACGGACATTGCCATTTATCATTAGAATGATGTCTAGCAGTACTTAAATTCAAGTCCAATGCTTCTATGACCATATAAAGCCAAAAAAATAGAACAAAGAAGGATGAAACTTAAACGTACGAAACTTAAACAAGTATAAATATAGAATTATGATCTTAAGAAGAATGGACTAACAAATGAATCGAAGAAAAAATGTTAATAGACCGAAATACTTGCGAGTATTGACAATAACAAAACCAAACTAGAAAAAGAATTGATAGGGGATAAGAATATGATGTTTGGGGCGATAATTGTTGTTGGTACTGTCTGGTAGTACTGGTGGGTACTTAGACGGTAGGTACTTTCAGGCGCATCTTAGACGGTATTGTTTGCGACATTCCCTGCAGAGTTTCGGGCAATACATTCTGACAGTACACTCAGTGATATTTTTATGGTATTTTTTGACAACACTTTTGACAGTATCTTAGCATTCTACTCTATCCTAGCTTGTTGCTATGAACGCCTTACCGTTTCTCTGGGGCACACCACTAGTAACCATGTACGCGTCGCCAATGGTCTCCACTTTATACACATCGTGTCTCTCTATCGTCGTGTCAAAAAAGTGGTACAGAGTGTTCAAAAAATCTACCACCTAAACATCAACATTATTTTAGTGTTTAAACAGAAAAGCTGAAGTTTAGTTTCTGAGGATTGGAAACTACATGTAAAAGTACGTACGCACCTGCCGCTTGTAGCGTTGCCATGCAGTTATAAGTACTGAAAGCCCAGTTTCATAAAATGAGTACAATAAAAAAAATAACATGCGCGGGAGTACCGCGGGCAATGATACTCGTGAAGCCTACAATTTATAATGAAACTATATCAGCTTTTAATACGTCACAGTATCTGCATGAGAGCACATCAGACACTGACACTGGGACTTGTATCTGCATAGGAGAACTGCAAGCAATAATATTCGGCAAACCTAGTTATACTGCGTAAGCACCTGCATGGGAGTACTCTGGGCATTGATACTCATGAAGCCTACGATATCGGAGAAGTACCTGCATGGGAGTGCTCCGAGCACTGATACTAGTGAAGCCTACGATATCGCAGAAGTACCTTAATGGGAGTGCTCCTAGCACTGATACTCGTGAAGCCTACGATATCGTTGAAGTACCTGCATGGGAGTGCTCCGAGCACTGATACTAGTGAAGCTTACGATATCGGTGAAGTACCTGCATTGTGGTATTTCGGGCACTAGCCTACATATACTACATAAGTACCTGCATGGGAGTGCTCCGAGCACTGATACTCGTGAAGCCTACGATATCGGAGAAGTACCTGCATGGGAGTGCTCCGAGCACTGATACTAGTGAAGCCTACGATATCGCAGAAGTACCTTAATGGGAGTGCTCCTAGCACTGATACTCGTGAAGCCTACGATATCGTTGAAGTACCTGCATGGGAGTGCTCCGAGCACTGATACTAGTGAAGCTTACGATATCGGTGAAGTACCTGCATTGTGGTATTTCGGGCACTAGCCTACATATACTACATAAGTACCTGCATGGGAGTGCTCCGAGCACTGATACTCGTGAAGCCTACGATATCGGAGAAGTACACAGATGCGGAGTTGTAGAGCTCTGCGGACACACGACGGGACATCTTCAGCTGCAGCGCCACCGATTTAGGCAACATTTGGTACAATAATGTGTCCGACCTGTCATGTTCATATAAAAAGAATAAAAAATGAAGGAAGTCATTAAAAAGTGCACAGCAATGCCTTTTTGTGCGCATCAATTGACGTTTTAATTGTTATATCTAGTAGTTTGTGCAGATCTTCTGCCACAACGCCAATTTAATGTCGGGGAATTAAAAACAAATAACGTCAAAGACATCAAGCATCTTTTTCTTATTTTTGAAGGTATTTTAAAGAGCAAAGGCACAGGATATCTTAAAGAGCCTTCCCTTTCAGAATAGTATTTATTGTAGAATTATTATAGAATTTTTCTTCATTCTAATTTTTAAGGAGCATCTGCAAATATCCCAGTTTGATTGCACCTAACAATTGTACATATTATTAAGGGAATGTCACGCACAAAAACTATCAGATTCAATTAATATCCTGGCTTTTTGACACCGACTGTGTAAATCACATTTTAAGTTCCATTTATTTTGATGAATTGTTTTATTTATTTTTCTATTTTATTTATTTTGGTTTTATAGAAATTTATTAGAAATTTGTGTGTGTGTTTGCATAAAACTAGACCTGATTTTCATTGTTTTAAATCACGCTTCTGTTGCGTTTTGCTGAATACATAGTTACTGATCCTTCATTAATTGTGCTGCGCTGATTTTGTTTCTTTTTACTGATTTCTTCTTTCTGGTTATGTTTTACTCAGTGTTTTTATTGTATTTTTACCTCATAGCTTTTTCTGGTTATGGCTTTAGTGAGTGTTTTTTATTGTATTTTTCCTGATTTCTTCTGTCTAATTATGTTTCGCGCAGTTTTTTTTCTTATTTTATTCTTACTGATTGCTTTTCTTCTGGTTATGGCTTTACTGAGTGTTTTTTATAATATTTTTTAATGATTTCTTCTTTCTGGTTATGTTTTGCTCAGTTTTTTTCTTATTATAATTTTAATGATTGCTTTTTCTGGTTATTGCTTTACTGAGTGTTTTTTAATATATTTTTACTTATTTCTTCTTTCTGGTTATGTTTTGCTCAGTGTTTTTCTTTTTGTATTTTACTGATTGCTTTTTTCTGGTTATGGCTTTACTGAGTGTTTTTATAATATATTTTACTGATTTCTTCTTTCTGGTTATGTTAAGCTTAGTTTTTTTTCTTATTTTATTTTTATTGATTGCTTTTTCTGGTTATTGCTTTACTGAGTGTTTTTATTGTATTTTTACTTATTTCTTCTTTCTGGTTATGTTTTGCTCACTGTTTTTCTTATTGTATTTTTACTGATTGCTTTCTTCTGGTTATTGCTTTTCTGAGTGTTTGTATTGTATTTTTACTGATTTTTTCTCTCTGGTTATGGCTTTACTGAGTGTTTGTATTGTATTTTTACTGATTTTTTCTCTCTGGTTATGGCTTTACTGAGTGTTTGTATTATATTTTTGCTGATTTCTTCTCTCTGGTTATGGCTTTACTGAGTGTTTGTATTGTATTTTTACTGATTTCGTCTCTCTGGTTATTGCTTTACTGAGTGTTTGTATTGTATTTTTACTGATTTCTTCTTTCTGGTTATTTTTTATTGCGTTTTCTTTTCTTCACTCACGTCTTTTTATCACGTCGCAGTTGCCTTGTTTTATGAGTCAAACTTGTCGCATATTTCTGACTCAGGCTTGTGATCAACCAAATGACGTAAACAAGCGGCACAGACAGAACCACACAGCTGCACTGAGCGATAATCAGGGACGCTTTCTCGAATTGCCAACGTCCTACATCTTCTTCTAAATCTGCTACTGTGTTGCTGTAAATAGCTTGCCTGATAACAAAAGCAGAGAATTCTGTTTAATTGCCTTACCTGTTCTGTGACGCAAAGTCCTGGAATTACATGCGTGACCAGGATATATTCAATGACATTTTTGCCTGCTTTTTCTCTTGCAAAGAAGTTCTTCTAGATTTACTAAGCTTTCTTGTTACCAAATTGACACTTCTTTTCAATCAAAGCACTGCTAATAGTTCTAATAGTTGCTTTGCGTGAGTTGGGCTTTTTAAAACAATGTTTGTTTGCCCAGACGTTCCTACCAGATTTATTGCGTTTCCTTCCTAACAAATTAACATATTTTCTTATTCAAAGTAGAAGTAAGAGCTTTAATAGCACAAGATCACGGTGTAATTAATTTTACTTTTTCAGGCCTTGATATTTGATATTTTTAGATTATTTTGATGTTCTAAAGAAATGTCCTTCTGGACAAAGGAAATGTTAGCGGTTATTCTGCTTAAACGATCTTGTCAGTCAATTAAGCCAGTTATATATTTTGATATGACAAATGATTATATTAATTGATATCATAAATGATTTAACTGACTGGTAAAATAAATGGATAATTGATTGATGTTTAGATTGATATAATAAATTGTTATATGAATTGATATATAAATCACTATGCATTATATTGATTGTTATGGTAAAGTGATTATAAACCATTCCATTTACTTACCAGGTATTTAGAGCAAAGATCATGTAAATTTTGAACATCTTTTCCCATTCTTTAGAAACATTTCCAGTTTCATTGTTAATCCTGCCGTTTAAGATATCTTGCTCGAATTTCTCCACAGTTGTTTCTATGCGGGGGTATTTATTTAAAAATTGTGCCACCTCCGAGTTGCAAACAACGGAATGAGAAACACATACTTTGATGCTGTTTTTCTTGCCTGCAATTTCTTGAATAAACAGGACAACGTCCTCAGGCGATAGACTCCCTGATAAAAATTAACGTATAGAATATTGGCAAAGAAATTTATATATATATATATATATATATATATATATATATATATATATATATATATATATATATATATATATATATATATATATTGAAATTATTTAAAGTGAATAAAAACAGTTTAGACATTACAACCATTTGTGGTTAGTTTTCCTGGAAAAGGATTAATATAAAAAAAGAATGTATTTAATAACGAAAGCATTATAATAAAATTAGTTGAAAATATATATAGAAAAAATTATAATGGAGTTAGTGCAACTATATAGAAAGGTATACTTTATGCAAAACATGCATAAAATATACGCGTTTTTAGTTGTATAATTTGAAGACCTCAAAATGTCTTACTTATCTTTTATTTTACCTGTTTCAAAGAAAATAGATCCTATTTCTTCTTCTACAAGAAGACTGTGCTGCACACTAAGTAGTTCCTGTAAAACTAATGCGCGCAGCGAAATAGTGCTATGCTCTATATCTTTCACAATTGCTGTCATGGCAATATACAAATCATTGTATACATCCGCATGAATGTCAAGGACATCGCCAGCGCTGATGCTGCCATTCAATATCGCTTCTTGTGTACTTTCAAAAGTGCTTAGAAATTTAGCTTTACTTGACAGCATAGAATTCGCGCCAACCCATGCTCCAATAAGCCATGGTAGATCTTCTATGTTTTTCTGTCCAATAGACGCTTGCGTTTCTACCGATGTTTCTTTAAGATTTATCCAATCATCTTGAAGTATTCTATTAATTGTGTATATTTCGTCAAACACTTTCATCTGCAATAAATCGTGAAAATCAGGCTGCCTTACACAGATAGACAGATCTTGAATGTAAGTGATATATGTATTTATTATATCACAGTATAATACTGGGATAACAAGTGATAATAAGTTATAAATATAATACAAATAAGTAGAAATTGACTACTGACTGTTGACTATGGGCTTTTTATCTAGATCCTCTATTGGATCTAAAATAATTGAAAGCATTTCATTACAATAGAGTAAAATTGATTGTATGTTTTGACCGATCCTATTTCGTTTTTCTCCGTAGCAAAAATATTCATACGACATATATACCAAAATACTTATTATTTACGAGATCATCACATCTTTATAACGTTCCTTATGACAGGGTTTGGCTTCTTGTAGGTTAATATTTGAACAGTCTCATTTCAATAACATTAGACTACCTGCTTCAGGGTGCTGCTGTTCTCACGATAAATCTGAACTTTCCAGGCCATCTCGGCAGTGAGTAAACATAACAGCAGTGCTATAGGAATAACAGTGGCCATAACGAGTTGACCGATCTGTATCCTTTTCCCTTGTACAAATATCAAAACACAAAAGTAATGATCCCGTATTTAACGAGTTTTGGTACAATGTAAAATCTTATAAAATAAAATTATTCTACCCTCCTCTGTAAATAACAGTGGTCGTCAAGAACAGACCCTCACTTCCCTTGAGCAAGTAGTAAATACTACAGTAACTTTCTTCACATTTTCTTTAAGTTTTCCTGGTTCAATGGCCAAAATACAAATACATAACTTTACTTCTAGCTTCATAATTCGTGATATTTTTAGTGATACCGTTGACTTGAACTAATTTCTTTTCATGACATTCCCGTAGTTTCGCTACACTAATAAATGAAGTAATAAATTTAAAATTATTGGAATTTTAAAACATTAATGTTAATTAATATGTCAAGTTTACTTTTATCATATTCTTTGTACAAACCTTATGTAGTTACGTATTTCAATATCAAATATGATAAAATACATCAATACCAATTACATCAATAAATCAAGATAAAATACCGCATCATACAATGCGTGTCCACTCTGTTGCTTCACTACCTCGTAAACATGACGTTCACTTTTTTGTAATTACGCATTTTAATATATTACTTATAATATGCATCCACACTTTTACGAAACCATCCTATGGCGCCGCCACAGCGTGTGCACTCATTATATGAAGTCATTACCTTGTGTTGTGATTGGATCCGCATTGCAGAATCCGGCTTTCAGCTCGGCAGTTCGATCATGGTCGTCTGCTAGCCGAGTCAGACGTTTTCTCTGTGCTGAACTAAAAGCCCCCATGCTCACAATCTCTCTGCATCAAACCTATTTATGTATATCTTAATTTTTCAAAATTTAAAAAATCTCGTAGCGTTTTGTTCCACAATCCTGATTATTTAACGTCTTAATGACATTATATTGGCTGTTCATTTTCTATTTTTGCCTGAGTTTATATAATCTCTTTTGCAGCATGAATATTTCTTTTCAAATTCCAATCAATGTTGTAGTGTACTGGTTTTCTTCCTGTACCCCAAGCGTTTTTCCTCTCAGTAATGTTCCTTCTGCAGCTTGTCTTTCTTTAGAGCACATACTTATGACTGAGCCACAGCGCACACCCGTAAGATGAGAAGTTTTTGCGAGGCGAGGAATGTTCACTCTCCGTCTAGAAGTGTTTTGCATTACCTCTGCCATTGTCTTTATTTCCCAGAATGTCCTTAAAATAAACATAATCTATTTTCATCTATATAGTGGTTGAACTAAAAAATATTTACAAGAAAAAGAAAATAGAAAATGTTAAAGAAATTTAGTACCACGTGATTGTTTTTCACGCAGTTATTGGTTTGGAAAATATCATGATATAAGGTTTGTATAAATTTTGTATTTTGCAGTATACAGTGCAATATAAAATAGCAAAAAAAAAAGCTGGAGAAGTATTTAAGTGTACAGCACAGCAAAAAAGAAGATATTTTCTTTTGTTTTCCGAGACGTCTTCAAAAAAGAGCATTTGCAAGCCAAAGAAGTACAAATGTGTGGTCGCAATAATGTGTTTTATGAATGTGACACGAAGTTATACTGTTTATACTGTTTTATAGAAAGTAAATGGAAGCAAATATGTCATGAAGGTACTGAATTAGTGTATTACATAGCATGCAAGCATTTAGATGCTTTCAAGCTGGCAAGTATATCCTCGAGTATCTATGCCCCCTGGTAACATGTTTGTGTTTAACAATGAATCATAGATTCCATACAAGGAAATATCTAGGATTCCATAAGAGCCATTATGTACGTGGCCTTTTGAAAGGAAACACCACAGTAAAATACCACAGTACTTCGCCGATGACGGCAGCGTGTACTTATTCACAACTTACAAGTACAATGTACAGCACTGAGTACTCTTATCAACTCTGCTTAAATATAATATGCGAAGTAATAACATCAAGCTATAGGAAGGAAGAAAGTACTGTCTCTAAATTGAACGGATTATACACAACACTGCCACTGCCTATAGCTTTTTTGTTTTTACACCAAAGAACAAAATGAATTTTTACCGATGGACACAAAGCAGTGGACTAAGAGAGAATACTATTAAAACGCTTGAGCAAAACGACTTAAATGATTTAAACGCTATAAGATTACTAGAAGAGGAACACATAAAGTCGCTGAATTTGAGCTTTGGGCAGTATTTGATCTTTTCTAAAGCTGTGGAAAAAAGCAAACAGACTTCGGCAAAGCATAAAGGTAAAAGTCTATCAATGTACGAGCGGCAACGATATGGATATGGCAAAACGATATGAACAGAGGGAAATGTAAACCTAAACAGCCTTGGAAAAACCTAAAATATTCTTAACATTTTGTGTAAATATTGTTAATATTGTCCTTGATTATTAAGCCGTTTGTCATCAAATTAGACTAATTGCTGGATTTGAACACCAAGAAGTAAATGTAGAAATCTATGTCTTGTTTGTCCCATTTTCTTATTCACTTTGTAACTTGATGCATGTGAAATGATATATAGTGTTGGTTCATGTTAAACACAGAAATAAAAATATTTGATTGATTGATTAATTGATTGATTGATTTTTTAGGAGATGAGGAGAAAAGCAAATCTTCGGTGAGTCGTGTTTGATTCTATGGCACATATAGTACAGACAAACAAAAACAATTCATGAATTACCTCATATATTGATAATGTGGCCAAATACGCCATCTGATTTCTAACATTAGACAAATGCTGTTAAATGATGTCAAGCGATATTACTTAATAAGGCATGTGATATAATGCGACGCCAAGTGATGTGGCTAAAATAAATCTTGTATTATTATTATTGTTATTATTATTATTATTATTTTTATAATTATTATTATTATTATTATTATTATTATTATTACTATTATTATTATTATTATTATTATTATTATTATTATTATTATTATTATTATTATTATTATTATTATTATTATTATTATTATTATTATTATTATTATTATAATTATAATTATAATTATTATTATTATTATTATTATTATTATTATTATTATTATTATTATTATTACAGCAAAGTGACAAAGCCGTACAAGTTGCTAATCTGAGCGAGGACAAAGACAGGGAAGAACAGCTCAGACAACTGGAGAATGATTTAAAGAATTAGAACAGAGATATACGTGATAAACTTGAGAGGCTGACCAAAGAACTGAACGACCTTCGTGACGAAGAAGCAGCGCAATTTAAAGCCCTAAACTCCACTCTTGCTAATTACGGTAATCGCCAAAAATAATCATGAAGATAGTTAATGTAAAGACAGGAACTTACGGTAACATATCAGGAGTAGGCGAACCCAGTAGTAGCTGTAACAGTGAACGCACCCAGCAAATGCTTTTACATAGCGAGGATGCTATCAAATTATGGTGTGTGAAATTAGCCAAACATGCAAATATATTGTTATCGTGAATTATCCAGTGTGTAAAATTAATGATAACATTATATAGTTTGATCCCGTATATAATAGGAAATATTACTAAGCTACTAGCATAATTTATAACAAATAATGTAGCAAGGATGATATCAAATTACGGGGTGTGAAATAGCAAATTATGGTGTAATTTACTTTCTTTGTTTTCATGTTTAACAGGGAAGAATTTCGATCCACGCCCTTTGTTGTACAGTATTGGAGACAGTTGTCTTACAGCATCGAGTCATTATCAACACACAACAAGCCACGGGCCACAACATTCCCGACTTCACACTGTGGCATCCCCTGACGCTCATACCGGGGCGTGGTGTGCTGCTGTTTGCGATCACAACCAATTTATTCAAGCTGATCTGTGCACTGATCACTTGATTGACAAAGTTGCCATACAGGGAAGGAATGGCGACGACCAATGGGTAACCAAGTTCTATTTCCGACACAAGGCGACAGGCAATAACGAGTTTACTGTATTACGTAACACTGACGGACAGGAAGTGACGTATGCTGGAAATGCGGATCGCCATACTGTGGTTATTCACAGATTACCGAAACCGGTAGTTGCTCGTTATATTCGCGTACATCCTTTTGGTTGGCATGAGCATATCTCTATGAGATGGGAGATCTTTGGAACGCCCCTCGAAGAGAAGTCGAGCCTCTTCAAATCCATTTAACACTCAGCAATAACTGACTTGATTTGAATATGAAATAGCACTGAGCAGTATGAACATTTGAAATGAGATATTGAATGAGATATGTAGCTTTGAAATATCCATGACTTCAAGAGGCAGGTGATGACGTCACATGTTAGCCCCTTCTATTTCAAAGGGAATGCGTGTAAACTACAGAAAACGATAAAACAGCAAAAAAAATGACTGGGGTCACAAGCGTTAAATGAATATTTTAAATTGCAAAAAAGGAAAAAGTTCCAAGTGATAATGCTCCAAAATGATTTTATATTTGTTTAGCATCTATATAGAACATGTATAAAAACATTGATAATAGGAATGCCTTCTGTCTACTGGAACTAGGGGCACTAGCGTAGAAACGAGTTGTCATGTACATCACTGACCTTTTAAAACAAACCGTAAACACAAAGGGTTCATTTTGAAATAATACCCCCTTTTTAACCTAACGCTGAGAGCAGTAACATATTGCCTTTTTTGTTCGAAACGGAGAGTAGTGAATGAAAAGTACCGCTCCTCTTTTTGTGTTAGAAACGCGAACTAATGAATGAAATGTACCCCTTTCTCCTTTTTTGCGGGAAACGCAGAGTACCAAATGAAAAGCAACCATTCCGGGCTTGGGGGAAACACGGTGTACAGAATAAAAAAACAGTATTCCTCCTTGTGTGGGAAATACGGCGATTTGAATAAAATTTTTATTGAAGATAGCATCCATGCGTACCTCGTCTGAATTGCTCCGCACTGTTTGTTTTTGGATATAACAGGTAACACATATAATACCAAGTGGCCCAGAAGTACAATCATTATCCTCGGTTACATACATCTTCTACGGAACAAGGAGACGGATGTCCACAGCTGGACAATATAGCATGGAATATCATTACAAAAATTTGCCGATTCAATGTCTTCCGCATAGAATTGTTTGTTGGTGACCAATAGTTCAGTTGGTTAGCACATCCACAGCTAATAATCAGGGAATTGACCTTCACCCCCTCACCCCCCCCCCGCAACCCACCTTGTACGCAACACCTGTTAGTGGACTTCAGTCAAAATGACACCATTAGAAATTTCCATAGTGCCAACGATTCAAAAGTCAAAACGATTCTTGACGTTGAAATAAGTGATATATGAAAATATCACACCTCTCTTTGTCTGAAGTTATTCGGAGAGGCAAAGTTTCCGACAGGAGAATTGCTTCTATTTTAAAATTATAAGTGTGGCTAAGTCTCAGCCAGTAGGATTTTTTGTGTGTTTTAACTCTTTTTGGGAAATGTGTATCATGAGTAGCCTGCGTGCCTACCTACCCAACCCCCTCCATATTCCTCCCTTTTGCATCCATCCCACCCCAAAAAACTTACCTCCTACATCAAGACTTCCACGACCCCCCCCCCCCCCCCCTCTGCATTCCTACATCCCACTTCCACACCCATCCCTGTTCCACACCCATCCCTATCTTCCACACCCTTTCTTATCCCTCCACCACACACTCCTTCCCTCTACACCATTTTAACACACCCACCTTGTTCGACACACCGTTCTACAATCACCTTTCCCTCTACACGCTTCTGCTTCCACAACCTTCCTCTCTACGTCCCCTTCCACACCCCTCCCTTACATCCCTTCCATTCTACACTCTCTACCTTTCACTAACCCTACCCGCTCAAACCCTTCACACCCCTTCCCCTCTATACCCTTTCCATACCCTTCCCACATCCACACACCTCCCTCAAATATCCCTCCCCCACACTTTTCTCCATTAAACACCCTCCCTGTTTACACCACTCCCTTTTTCATTACCTCTCCCATTCACATTCCCACTTCCATATCACTCTCTCTCTCTCAACAGCCCATTCATTTCCACGCCCATATCCCTCTATATCCTACACCCTACACCCATCTTCCAGCATCCTCCACCTTCCAGACCTCTTTCTTCTACAACTCCGACTGCACTCCCTTTCAGTACTCCCCTCGCACCCACATTACTCCTTTAAAATTATTTCTTTCCAATCCCCTCTCTCTTCCACATCCTCTCCCCCACAAATCTCCCTATTCAATACCCATGTTCCTTGCTCGCATTCCTTCAGCACCACTTCTTCTTCTACACCCCTCTCTATTCAACACGCCTCACCCAACAGCCCTACTCGACATCCCTGCCCCGACTACACCACTCCTCTTTCACACCCTCCTATTCTACACTCTCCCAATCTACACCCTAATAGGTCTACATGCTTCCCGTCTATATCCCCACTGCACATCCCTGATCGTCCACACCCCTCCCTGTCTGCACCTCTTCATCCTGCTCGTCCACACCCTCCCCTACACACCCTGTCTCTCTACACCCCTCACTACTCACACCCCTGTTCCATTTACACACCTTCCTTGTCTACCCGCACCCACTTCGCACTGCTGCCCGTCTACACCTCCCCTACACCCAGTCCATACCACTGCTCGTCTGCACCCCAGCCGATTTACACCCTACCTCACCACATCCTGCCGATCTGTACCACCCCCTCCACACCTTGACGTGTGTACACCCTTCCTTGTCTACTCTCGGTCTAAACCCACTCCAACTCCCTACCCGTTTACATCCCCTTCACACCACTGATTGTCTCCGCCCCTCCCACTCCACACCCCTGCTCGTCTACACCCTGCCGATCTACTACCTCCCCCTCCACACCCTAGCCTGTCTACACCCCTTACACTCGAGCCCCCGTACCCGTTTACACCTTCTTCACAGCCCTAATCGTCTACACCCCTCCCACTCCACACATCTTCCTCGTCTACATCCCTTTCCTTTCGTCTGACAATACAGAGTGCCTGCTTTGCTCGTTTCACGGAGTGTTTCAGAAAAAATTTCAGACAAATCCAGATGGAACATAATTTATTTATTAGATTTGCTGATAAATATCACTGAATGGTTCTGAAGAGAAAATACACGTTAAGAGTCAAGGATCATTGGAACTGTCTATTTTCAATATAAATGTTCAAACTTAAACATATTAACAAATAAACATCAACAAGAAAATATATAGTCCCCCCCCCTTTCGATCTATCCCAGTAGGTGACTTCTTGTTATAGTTTGTTTGCTGACAGGAGTTTGAGGAGAGGTGTTACAACAGAGGTATCTAATGGTGCTCGCGGCAAGTTCGTGACAACTCAACCCTCTTATCCCTCGCAAATCATCATATTCTATGTGTTAAGAATTGTATATACGTCGCCAAGGAACCCCCTCCCCCTCCACTACCCCCCCCCCCCACCCTTGCCGTTACTAAACGTGACTTAATGCTCCAGTTCAAATCGTTCTACTATCGCATTCCATAATATTATTCTGTGAGCTGTGAGCTGTGTATGCGTCTCTAAGTAACCCTCTCCCCTTCGACCTGCTATCTAACCCCTCCCCCGCCCACCCGCCGTTATCAGACGCCATATAATACAGGGGTTGAGATAGTTCTATTATCGCATACCATGCGGTCAATCTGTGAGCTTTGAGCTGTGTACACCTCCTCCCCCCCCCCCCCCCCCCACAGCAAAAGCACCCTCATACTCCATTTAACCTCACAATGCATCTCCAAACAGGACTTTAGAGCTTTCTTAAACAGAGTAACTACACTCCTTAGCAAAGCCCGTGTCTGCTCTATTGATTGTGTGTGCTGGATCTAACACGCATAATGCAATATTACACAATATTAAGAAGGCCGAATTTGCCAGTAGCCAGATTGATTTTTCTGACAGATGTGTATGACAACAAGCAAGTCTTACGACTATATATGCTTCAATTATTTTTTTCATACGCCACACACCTTAATAAATCAACTTTCTGGATATAACTGGAGCGAGCAGTTCAAGGTAGTCATCACAATTTATTCATAATAATATCAGAGAAATATGAACTAAGGATTTTACTTGTCTGAATATTAATTAAACCAAATATCCAGAAGTCTAATTGATATTACATTTGTAAAAGTCAGAGCAAGAAAAAAACGAAGAATGAGATTGACATAATTACAGAAATTTGGTCTTTTCGTAGAGGCCCATTTGTTCTTGAGGACCTTTTCGATAGAAATGTGATATTATTTGCAAATTGATTTGAATAAATTACAGAGGAATGGCAGAGAAAAATAGAACATTCACACAATTTTTAAAACGTATTACTTTTAAAACCTTGTCATTTTGTTACCAATTGTTATGGATTTTCTCTGTCATTTCTTTAAACGTAAACTAACTGCATTCGAAACACTAAAATGTTTTATCACAATTCTAAGTTTGAAGCCAATTTTTTTCTGTTGAATCTTTAGCATATTCTGTGGAACACCAAAGCGACTGCGAGATGGATGAACACGTCAAAAAGTTGCCGTACTCGGCCAACTAATGTGATAATATAATTGATCTAAAATAAAATAAAATAATCTACAACAAGAGGCAGAAGTTAATATGGCTGAGATAAGTGAGAAAACGGCACTGAATTGCCCTGCTGAGGCATGAGGTCTAGTTTATAGATTCACTATAAAGCAAACATGGCTGCCCGTACTAATTCAGACAAGAAACCATTAATTATTGCCTCATTGCGTGGACAAAGAAGTACGATCCAACGTATTTTACAACAAGGTGCCGATGTTAATGCTCAGGATGAACGCGAGTTTACAGCTCTCCATTACGCTTCTGAAAAAGGGCACGAAGACTGCGTCAAAGAATTGATAAAGCACAAAGCAAATTTAGAAGCGCGGACTAATTCAGGTGATACACCATTAATCCGTGCGTCATTGGAGGGTCATAGAAGTGTGATCCAGTGTTTGGTACAACAAGGCGCCGATGTCAATGCTCAGGAAGAAGACAGGCATACAGCTCTCCATTTCGCTTCTCGAGAAGGACACGAGGGCTGCGTCTTGGTATTGGTAAAACACAAAGCAAACATAGAGGCACGTAATAAGATATCCGATACACCATTAATTCTCGCGTCATGGAAAGGGCATAGAAGTGTCATCGAATGCTTGTTAGAGCAAGGCGCCGATGTAAATGCTCAGGAAGAACGCGAGTTTACGGCTCTCCATTGCGCTGCTCAAAATGGACACGAAGACTGCGTCATGAAATTGATCAATCACAAAGCAAACATAGAAGCGCGTACAAATGCAGATGATACACCGTTAATCCTTGCGTCGTCGAATGGGCATAGAAGTGTGATCCAGTGTTTGCTACAACAAGGCGCAGATGTAAATGCTCAGGAAGAACGCGAGTTTACAGCTCTCCATTGCGCTGCTCAAAATGGGCACGAAGACTGCGTCATGGAATTGATCAATCACAAAGCAAACGTAGAAGCACGTACTAATTCAGGCTGTACACCATTAATCCTTGCGTCGTTGATGGGGCATAGAAGTGTAATCAAGTATTTCGTACTAAAAGGCGCCGACGTTAATGCTCAAGAAAAACGCGGTTTCACACCCTTGCATTGCGCTGCTCAAAATGGGCACGAAGACTGCGTGATGGAATTGATCATTCACAAAGCAAACCAAGAATCGCGCACTATTTTAGGTCAAACGCCATTATTTCTTGCGTCATATTACGGGCATAGAAGTGTAATAAAGTGTTTGGTACAACAAGGTGCAGATATTAATGCTCAGGAAGAAGACGGATTTACAGCTGTTCATTACGCTTCTGAAGAAGGACACGAGGACTGCGTCAAAGAATTGATAAAATACAAAGCAAACATAGAAGCGCGGACTAATTCAGGCCATACAGCAATAATCATTTCGTCATGGAAGGGACAGAGAAGTGTGGTGCAGTGTTTGCTTCAACAAGGTGCCGATGCTAATGCTCAGGAAGAACGAGGGTTTACAGCTCTCCATTGCGCTGCTGAAAAGGGGCACGAAGACTGCGTCCTGGAATTGATAAACCACAAAGTTAACATGGAGGCGCGGACTAATTCAGGCTGTACTCCATTAATCCTTGCATCATGGAAGGGGCATAGAAGTGTGATCCAGTGTTTGGTACAACAAGGCGCCGACGTCAATGCTCAGCAGGAAAGCGGTTTTACAGCTCTCCATTGTTGTGCTAAAAACGGGTACGAAGACTGCGCTATGGAATTGATGAGTCACAAAGCAAACCTAGAAGCACGTACTAAATCAGACGATACACCGTTAATCCTTGCGTCAAGGAATGGGCATAAAAGTATAATCCAGTGTTTGCTGCAAGAAGGCGCCGATGTTAATGCTCAGCACAATGACGGGCATACAGCTCTCCATTTCGCTTCTAAAGAAGGACACAATGACTGTGTCATGGAACTGATAAAATACAAAGTAAACATAGAAGCGGGTACTGATTTAGGCAGTACATCATCAATCGCTGCACCACGGCGTGAAAGAGTCGAGACGTTGAGCAATGCTTCAAATGACCAGCGACAAGAAGTCAATGATCTCCACAGTAATGTGGGGAAACTGAGGCTGCCAGTAAAACCAAATATTACAACCGATGTGAGTGGAGAAGCAGGCGGTTAGTAGCAATGTTCTCCTAAATTCCATGTTTCACAAGTCATAAAATGTAAATTTAAAAGTGGTCTTAAATTTTAAGGCAGGTTAACTAAAAAAATTGAATAAATAGACAGAAGCAAAATAATAGATATTTGTTATATAATTTAATTTAAGTTCAAGGACATCACTATTTTGTTCACATTATATACACATACAGGTCAAGACCAGGAATTAATTGATGCAGTTCGAAAGAATCTTGACGTGTTGACCCAAAACGTAAATGCAGACGAAATGGTAGATAGCTTATACTCCAAGAGTTTAATTACAATAGATGAATTTGACGAAGTTCAAGGTCTTCCAAGCAGGACAAATAAGGCAAATACTTCCTTATATCAATAAAAACAGAAAATGTTACACACAATGTCTTGCTAAGCAAGTCTTACTGTAATATTCATTTTCCTAAAGACTGATCATTTGTTTTATCTTAATTTCGTTTCGCATGTGGTTAAAACAGAACAGTTGTTTAAAGATTTAAAGGAGATTCGTTATAAGAGGCTATTGCTGTCGATCCTTATTTCTGCGAATTTATTATTTCAGTAGATATGTAGATACCATTTCTGTTCTCAGATGGGGAAAATTATGTCAATTTTAATGAGGAATCCACATCCAGACTGGCCATCAAGATTTCTAAGCATTCTAAAGGACAACAGTAAATACACAGACTTAGCGGAACGCATTGCAAATTCAAATCAAACAGATAACACCAGTTCATAAACGTGTGTGGTATGTCTCTAAATTCGTGTTTAAGTCAAACAGAAAGCATCAGTTGAAAAGCATGTGGGTATGTCTTAAAATTGGTAAATAAACATGAACGCATTGCAAAATCAAGTCACAGAGAGAACAACGGCTCAGAACCGTGTGCGGTATGCCTTACAATTCGTAAATAAACATGAAGCTGCAAAAATGGAGCAGAATGGTGTTTCTTGCAAGGTGTTTCTGAATTTGTGTGAGTAGCCGTTTTTTTTTTCTTGACAGTGAACGGGACCCTAGGGCCACGAAACTTGTGACTTAGGTTGAACTTGACATAAACGTGTGCACGATACTTTTTATTTTCTCCTTCGATTTCGTTTTCTTGTTTAAAACCCCATGTGAAAAGAGTGTATTTTTTGCAAGTTAATGTGGAGCAACATACAGTTGCTTAGCTTTGTGCCAGCTCTCACTGCGTAAATAGATACACGGTATATAATGTATGCCTGATCAGTCAATAAAATCTTAAGTCAACAAAAACCAAACACTACGCTTATAAGATGTATTCAAGCTGTGTTGTTTGCAATATATTATTCAAGAAATAACCCATTGAAGGAAGTATTTTTGCGTTTTAATTTTTGTCAAAATGAGGTTATAGTTTTAACTCAACATGGAGTATAACTGACAAACAAGAAAGCATCGACTTGTGGGCCATTATCCGTAAACATCAATGGGGCTTCATGTTGGCTCGAGATATGGCAATGCATGCTTTGGTAATGGCTTAATCTTAAGTCAACAAAAACCAAACCCAACTCGGCTTATAAGACGTATTCAAGCTGTGTTGTTTGCAATATATTATTCAAGAAATAATCCATTGAAGGAAGTGTTTTTGCGTTTTAATTTTTGTCAAAATGAGGTTACAGTTTCAACTCAACATGGAGTATAACTGACAAACAAGAAAGCATCGACTTGTGGGCCATTATCTGTAAACATCAATGGGGCTTCATGTTGGCTTGAGATAGGGCAATGCATGCTTTGGCATATTAGCTTCATTCTGATTAAATTGTAATATCTTTCGATTTTTGTGTTCCGATAAAAGTTATTATTAATTTATTTTTTAATTCATTAATTTTTAACTTGGAAATGGACCAATCAATTTACAGCGTTTCCCAAATCATGTAACAATTTCAAATGGTTTTAGCACGAAGTGTTACTGACGCAAAAATCATCAAACTAATTCTGTTTAATTAGATGTGTACAATCATTACAGCAAATATCGGTGTAATCCGGCCCCAATATCAGACCGTAAACCTTACCCTAATCCCTAGTATACATACTGACTAATGTGACTGCTAAATTAAAAGGATTCCCTTAAATTACAACTTTACCCAAATACCTTTAAGAGTGCACATTTGAAAATATAACTTTGTAACAGTGTGTATTTTATCATCTTTATCTGATTCTTTGTGATTATTTTTTTTCAATTTGTAGGATTATGGATGTTGTTTTAGATAATATAAAAGAAGGTCAACGAGAGCGGACACTGTCTGACTGTCTTCCAGTACTATGATCAACTGACTTCATTCTCCATATGAACCAAAGAGCGAACACAAAAATATTGTGTTCAATGCAGTATCATAGCAAATTTACTTGCACAGAAAGAAAAACTTTTTGCGAAATGAAATGAAAACGTACCTTTGTGTATATGTGTAATATTTTGGTGAAAAAAATACCAGGCATATCCTTGTCGAGGTTAATATTGTACCTGTGTTACCCTTTTCTTTTTTGTTAATTTATATATTTATAAATTGAACTGATTGTAAGCTATGCAGCAGTATAAGTGTTATTGCAAGACAACAACAACAGCAAGATATTCTTCCTTGTCTTGTTACAGACTCAACGACAAACAACGGTTATTCACTTAGATAAACTAATAGCTTTGTCGTGTCATGTAGTAGTTGTATATTTCGAACTTGTATTGTTTGTTGGTCAACATGCTACTGTTTCCTGTGTACTTGCAATCAAGAACTAATACTGGGTGACTGTTTCGTGCCATAAATTAGCTTACACGAATATCTATTAGCTGTTGTGTCTGTCAAATTTACACGGTTGACCAGTGACTATTTGACTTGTGCCATGCATTAGCTTTTTGTGGTTGATGTATCTGTTAAATGTAAACTCTTGACTGCAACTAGGAGTAAATGGTTAAGAAGACCATTTACCAAGTACAGACAGTATTTTAATATGTATTAATTCAAAATGCTGACACATTTGTGGGACAGTTTTCATGTTGGGAAACTCTTAACTGGGGCGCTGTTTCCACTCCTCGAAGCTTGTTGGGTAAAGTGTGAAGAAATGATTAGAAAAAATCAAATTTGCACATTTTCTCTACAATTAATCTACGTCTACGGTTATTTAATAAAATATAAGATCTTTTACTTTGAATGACTGTCTTTGAACTGCACCTAACGCCGTGCTATGACATCTTACAACTGCGTTTCCTGAAAAAGTGACATTTAGGAATTACGTCTGTCTTCCTAGAGTGATGTTTTCGATGCATTTCTGTCATCATATAGTGAGATTTCAGGGCAAGATCCTTTTCCATTCAGTGACGTTTTAAATCAACGTCTGTTGTCATTGAGCTCTGAGCACTTAGAACTAGCTCTGTTGTCATATTGTGACATCCTAGAACCACGTCTGTCGTCATACAGTGACCTCTTAGGTCCACGTCTGTCGTCATTTAGTGACCTCTTAGATCCACGTCTGTCGTCATACAGTGACCTCTTAGATTCACGTCTGTCGTCATTTAGTGACCTCTTAGAACCACATCTCTCCACATACAGTGACGTCTTAGATCCATATCTGTCGTCATTTAGTGACCTCTCAGATCTACATCTGTCGTCATAGAGTGATCTCTTAGATCCACGTCTGTCGTCATACAGTGACCTCTTAGATTCACGTCTGTCGTCATTTAGTGATCTCTTAGAACCACATATCTCCACATACAGTGACGCCTTAGATCCATATCTGTCGTCATTTAGTGACCTCTTAGATCCACGTCTGTCGTCATATAGTGACGTCGTAGATCCACGTCTGTCGTCATACAGTGACGCCTTAGATCCACGTCCGTCGTCATACAGTGACGTCTTAGATCCATGTCTGTCGTCATACAGTGACGCCTTAGATCCACGTCTGTCGTCATACAGTGACCTCTTAGATCCACGTCTGTCGTCATACAGTGACCTCTTAGATCCACGTCTGTCGTCATACAGTGACCTCTTAGATCCATGTCTGTCGTCATTTAGTGACCTCTTAGAACTACGTCTATCGTCATTTAGTGACCTCTTAGAACGACATCTGTCGTCATAGAGTAGCGTCTTAGATCCACGTTTGTCGTCATAAGGTGACGTTTCAGAATCGCATTCGTCGTAACGATCGACGATTCTCCGCATATTCGGCCTCGGCATCGTTGCTTTCCATTCACGATATGTGCGTTCTTCATATGTTGTGTTTTCTCCAAGGGTGTTCTCCAGCTTCTCTCGCTTTTTACATAATTCATAGTCATGAACAGCTGTGACCCCTTGATATCGTGTCTCATCGTTGCTGGAACTGGCTCGCTCATCTTCCGTGCGCTTCCGTCTTAGCGGCATATAGTGACCTTTGGAGGATCCGAAATCGTCCACAGCATTCTGTTAATCACAATTGAATTGCAATCATTTAAAACCTAATACTCACTCCAAGAATTTATTTTTCAGTATTTTCACGACAAATGCGTCACTAAAAATTTGTTGCAATCATTTAGAAACAATTTACAGGCTAGATACTGAGAACTGGTAACTGTAAAATCTCATTTCTTCAGTGTTTTCACAACAAAAGTAAAAAAATTGTTGATTTACTTTTAGAGTGAGATGCACTTGTATTAATATGAAGTATTAATATGATATGAAATAAAGTAGTAGTCAACAATGGACCGAGTTGTAGTCAGTAATGAACAAAGTAGAGTCAACAATGAAACAGAAGAAGTCAACAATGAGCAAAGTATTGGTCAATAATGAATTAAGCAGAGTTAACAATGAAACAGTAGTAATCAACAATGGACAAAGTAGTAGTCAACAAAACCTTCACGATTCCCTTTTGTGAGCTGTAGATTCTTTCTTTTGTGTGATTTTGAGCAAGTAAACTGTGGCTTCTCTTATTATCTTCAGGTGCATCATCAGAGCTGTCTGAGGAAGCTGAAAGCACATAAATTCCGTGATAAAGCACATAAATCCCATAATAAAGCACATAAATCCCATGATAAAGCACATAAATCCCATGATAAAGCACATAAATCTCATGATAAAGCACATAAATCCCATGATTAAACACATAAATCCCATGATAAAGCACATAAATACCATGATAAAGCACATAAATCCCATGATAAAGCACATAAATACCATGGTAAAGCACATAAATTCCATGAGAAAGCACATAAATCCCGTGATAAAGCACATGAATCCCGTGATAAAGCACATCAATCCATAACATAACACATAAATTTCACAGCACATAAATTGCCACATCAAAGAAATGAAAGCCTTCACAAGAACACATAACTCCCACATCAAAGCACATAAGTCCCACTGCAAAACACATAACTCCCACAACAAAACACATAAACTCCATAATAAAGAACATAAATGCCACAAAAAGGGTCGAAGTATGATAATTGATGGTTAGAATTTATTTCTTAAGATTTTTTATAGAATTTATTGTAATTTTTGTTTGTAACTCTGTGTTCACTTCGCGCTGCCGAGATAGTGACATCATCAATGTAGCGATAGTGAGGTAATGGTGACGTCATAAATTATATGATATCATGACTATGACGTCACACCATTGACGTTTAGGTAATGACGCCGTGACAGTGATGCGGTGGAAAAGACGTTGTCTTGGTGACGCCGCCATACTGTCGCCGTTATTGTGATGTCGTAATTGTGACGTCATCATAGTGAGATCACAGCGCTATTATTTTGACATTTTACTAACCTCGCACGCTTGTGTGAATGCGTTCCTTTATCCATATACGACTTGTGGATACCTCAGTCTTGTTGCTCTTTCTTTTGATCAATTCACTAAATGAAGATTTGAATGTAGTCACATGGCCATTATCACTGGAATCATCGCCACTATCATCGTTGCCATGGTTTCCGCCACTGACGTCATAATAGGTCGTTTTGCTTTGTTTAAAATTGAACTCTGCACCATTATCACCATCTGCACCATCTGACAAATATATATATATATAAAGCTTAAAATTGATATTAAAATTAATGTGTTATTTATATCCTAAGTCAAACTAGTGAAATTATTTTTAAAAAACAAAACTACGAATATAACATCAGAATCTAAAATAAAGAGCATTGAATCTTTTCTCAACGCAAAAAAAAAAAAAAAAAAAAAAAAAAAAACTGCCGATTAAATCTTATTGTGCTCAGAACTAAAATTCAAAACAAATGTCCTTTGACATACCGGAATTTCCTGTCCAACCCGGATATCCAAGTTCTGTTTCTTGTGCTCCAGAGAGAGTTGAGTTGGATACGTCAGAGCGAAACGTCTTTGATTGGCTTTTCCCGGTCACTCTGGGAATTGGTCCAGGTGTTTGGGGAATCGCCGAAGGGTTAGTCAAGCGTCGCAGCAGGGTTTGAAAGTGGTTTGAGATTGTGCTGGAAGATCCAGATTGATTGCGTGGCTCTCCCTGCTGTATAAGTCTTTTAATCTCCTCCTTCGTCAAATCCTGGTGGGCGGGCGTATGTTTCAGGTGGAGCTTCAACATGCGACGTGTGTTGAGGCCTACTTGGCAGAGCACACATCGCCATGGATTCACATCCGTTACGGAATCTTCGTCTTCTGATTGGCTCTCATCTTCCCGCCATTTTATAGCCAATGGCACCTGATTGGTTGAGCCCCGTCGCATCAACCACAGTCTTCGCTGAACCTTGTGCTTCTTTCCCTCTACATGTTGACCCTTATGGGCGTGTGACGTCAGTGTGACGTCACAGAGATAACATCTGCCCTCCCCTTTACTATTTATGGTATATTCTTGTTCTGGCATTGGATCCTGAATTGCCAAATCCATGATTTCAGTTTCTAAAAATATACTCCGAAAATAATATTTAATTGTAATTGATACAAATCGTTTATTTTTTGTCTGAAAATATGCATTATATAAATAATCAACGTCCAGTCTATACGACGTAAATTTTAATCTTCCCCTTACAGCTGATCTTACAAGATATCAATTAAAATTTTAAAATTGATATCACTCTATTTCTACAACGCAAAACTTTTACGCAGTAGGTTTTATTTCGGAATAAATGTTATGTCAGGACTACTTGAGAAGTTGTCGTGATAAAAATGAAACGCAAAAAAATATTCTTTTTATTGACAAGAACACTCAAGTGCGTTCAAGTGACTAAGTTAAAGCAGTCAATGGATTTTATTGGGTGGGGGTGGGGGCGAGGGGGGGATTGGGGGGGATGTTGGGGGATGGGGAGAGGTGGAGGGAGGTGGTTCCGGGTAAATGGGTTGGGCAATTTGTAACATATGGGTTAAGGTGCGTGTCTAATATAACGAGGAGATAGGGGGTAATTTTGAGGAGGAGGAGGAGGAGGAGGAGCAGGTAATGCCCATTCATATATAGCCGGTTGCTATGCGTGGCCATGACTAAAACGACCCTAACCTTGGAGTGCTAGGTTTGATATATGGACTGGCATAGTAACCAGAGACCGTGGTGGACCAATTGGAAATTCCCAGATGGTTTCGATTTAATTAGAGGGGGGGGGGGGGGGGGGTTGTTTGATGGTAGGTGGATTGTTTGATATTTAGGGGGGATTGTTTGATATTAACGGGAATATTTGATATTAGGGGGGATTGTTTGATATTAACGGGAATATTTGATATTAAGGGGGCTTGTTTGATATTAACGGAAATATTTGATATTAGGGGGATTGTTTGATATTAACGGGAATATTTGATATTAGGGGGGGGATTGTTTGATATTACATGCCACCTTACCACTCTTTCTACACGGGATTGCGGTTTGTTTTGAGAGAGCGATGTTAAGAGCAGTGGCTTCATCCCCCCCCCCTCCCCGAATAACCTGCCACTGCCCCCCCCCCCCCCCCACCATCGGAGCTCCCCCCATGTGTTCCTGCAAAAGCAAAGAGTTTTGATCAAAGGGTGTTTTTAATGTGAAAAGAAATACATGAGGCGATTCAAACTCTGATATGAGCTGCATATATTTTGGCGTTAAGCCAAAGACATTTATATGAAGATTTTCGGTTTAATGTTGGCAGGAAGAGTTATGATATAGGAATAGGGGGTGCTACGAAATAGGGGCAGGGAGGAATACGAAATGGGGACAGGGTGGGTTACTAAAAGGGGACAGACAGGGTTACGAAATAGGGGCAGAGAGGGTTACGAAACGGGGGCAGGTTGGGTTACTAAATGGGGACAGAGAGGGTTACGAAATGGGGACAGGGAGGGTTACGAAATGAGGACAGGGAGGGTTACGAAATGGGGACAGGGAGGGTTACTAAATGGGGACAGGGTGGGTTACTAAATGGGGACAGGGTGGGTTACTAAAAGGGGACAGGGAGAGTTACGAAATGGGGACAGGTTGGGTTACTAAATGGGGACAGGTTGGGTTACTAAAAGGGGACAGGGAGAGTTACGAAATGGGGACAGAGAGGGTTATGAAATGGGGGCCGGGTGGGTTACTAATGGGGACATCGGCACTTGGAGGGGTTGCGATATGGGGGAGACGGAGGGTTGCAGTTTGGAGGTGAGGAATGTGACGACATAGGGGACCTGGAGAGTTACAAAATGGTGTACTGGAGGGTTGCGAAACCGGGACAGGAAGGGTTGCAATATAGGGACAGAGAGGGTTATGAAATAGGGGCAGAGGAGGTTACGATATGAGGGCAGGGAGGGTCATAATATCTTGACAGGGAGGGTGGGGAAATCGTTCGGACGGAGGAACAAGTGGTACTAAAGGGTTTATGTTCACACTGTGTTGTGCAAAAATGTTTCGAAAAGACTTTTTTCAAGCGCGCAACTCTCTTTTTTCCTATCAACTGAAATTGAGGTAGCTCTGACTGGGAATGTGGTATCTTTGAGTGGGAATGTGGTATCTCTGACTGGAAAAGTGTTTATTTATTTATGTTTTCGCAGCCTTACTCTATCTCTAGTTATTTATGTCTTCTGGTTTCATAATGAGGGGAAAAATATCCAAGGAAGGCTTTGAGACGAGGGGGGTCGGCAGCAGAGGGAAGGGGGGGCGTGGGGGAGACTCCCACGTATAAACTGGTTACCATGCCTGTTCTTAAACGACGCCAAAAACACATTTTAACCAAACGAACGACACCTTCTCCCCCCTCGACCTGCCGCCCCAGCCCCCTTCCCCCCCCCCCCCCCCCCGCCCAACCTCCCCACACCACCTCAGCTTCTGTGGCAAACGCGGAGCACCGCATTCCTCCCTTTCCTAAATTTAGACCTTTATCTATATATTGCCTTGCGTCATTCGCAAAGTTCAAAGAACGTTGAAAGGTTACAGGTTGTACTTCGAAATCATACAGCATTTTCTTGTTAACAAATTTCCTTAACAAAATGATACTGCAATCGTTGCGATTTAGATGAATGCTCAGATGGTGACGAAACAGATGCACTACCAGCCATCACAACTGTCAATTCCCATGTACGAAGCTGCTTCTGTATTTTGAGTCGACCCCTTTTATCTTCTTGTCGTTTCGATGAATGCTTTGATCGTGACTAAGCGGATTCCTTACCGGCCATCACTACTGTCAGTTCCCATATATATTAAGCTACCTTTTTATTTTGATTCGATTTGATTACTTACGAAATAAGCCAACTGCAAAAGACGAACACGTGGGAAACTCCCTATAGGATGTGAATAATTCAGTAAGTGCGATGTGGATCCCATGGCCGGGGGCGGGGGGGGGGGGGGCGTCCGGGGGGGGGGGGCGCCTCAAGTAGAAGGCTTCCATCAGTGCCAATGACTTTTGAAACATCGGAGTGTCAAGCTAGAAATAATAAAAGGTTTTTAAGCAAACGTAGAATTCTGAAATAACCTCGTTTTTGTGGGAAACGAAGAGTACTGAACGAAAATCCCTCTTCTTTACTCCTCTCGGACCGCGTCTGACCTCAAAATTACCACCGTTTTCCAGTGTGTTTTTTTTGTTTTTTTTTTTTTGGTCACGCGTGGTAACACATATGGCAGCAAGGGTCCCCCCACCATTCCCCATCCCACACCAGTCCTCCTCCTCCACTCCCCCTCCACCTCCACTCCCCCTCCCCCTCCCCCTCCCCCCCCCCAATATCCGCTTTCCCCCTTCCCTGGAATAGCAATGTACCAGCCGGATATGGATTATTCATGAGGTGAATTTTGTAACAATTCTATATGACAAGACTAGATAGGGAGAGGAAGGGCGGGAGGAGGGGGGGGGGGGGAAGGGGGGTTGGTAGAGGGTGCCTTAAGATATAAGGCTTAAAACTATTCTACGAATAGCACAATGAGCAACCGTCTTCGCAACATAATTAAACTTTTTTCTTTCAGTAGAATAATTTCTAAACAGCAGAATAAAGCGAACTATATTTTTTAAGTTCGATTTCTCAGCGAAGTGAAATTAATTTACGATAATTAATTTTTGTGCAACCATTTTATATGTCTCACGGCAAAGGAATTATATTAATAATAAAAATTGTGAGAAAAAAGGCGTTTTTGTTGTTGTTGTTGTTGCTGTTGTTGTTACTGTTGTTGTTGTTGTTATTGTCGTTGTTATTTTTTTTTTGTTGTTGTTGTTGTTGTTGCTGTTGTTGTTGTTGTTGTTGTTGTTGTTGTTGTTGTTGTTGTTGTTGTTGTTGTTGTTGTTGTTGTTGTTGTTGTTATCCTCCTGCCGCTTATTGATTCACTCTGATATATTAAATTTTAAAAATAATAAAATTAAATATAAAAATAAACGAATCCCATTTTTCATTACTGGCAGATAGATTATGTGTTATGTATATTGAATATTAACATAAATAATAGAATTCTGTGACTGTGAGTATCCACTTTCGGGGCCATCTGGATCCTGTACAAGAGTAAATAGGTAGGGCTAGATCCGTATCCATAATGTACCACCAGCTTAGTCCCAATACAAGTGCTATTAAGATTATACATGTCTAGACAAATACTCGTTAATTGACAGATATTTACTACCAGAACTTAGTGATGACAGATATTTGTCTACAGATCCTAGTGATGACATATATTTACCTAAAATCTAAGTGACGATAGATATTAACTTAAAGATTCACTGATAACAGATATTCGGCTATGACATCAACGGCTTTGTTGCTTTGTCCTTGCTGGCTGCCCTCTTTGGTGTGGGCAATAACCACGGCTGTAATTGCAATTTAGTATCATGGGTATAATTGCAATTTACAAATGCATAAGTTAATTCTTTCTCAATTTGAAGATTAGCAGATATAATTGCAATTCCAGTATCTCAATTAATAGATAGATGCATTTGGTTATTTCTTAACTAGAGGTCATACCCTATTTATGTAAGTATCTACTAGAGTAAATGAGTATTTACATACATGTACCTATTAAAGTATCAAAACAATAAAACAACTGAATTAAGTCGCCTAAAGCATATTCATCTTTAAAACGATATTCAAAGAGTGGTCATTCTTGGCATTTATTTGTACAAATGTTAGTGGTATAAACTGCTAGTATGGTCATAGATTCACCCCCCCCCCCCCTTCCCACACCTTTTCCAAGCAAATACTCGTAATTTATTCGCTTTGTGCTTTCTACTTCACCGGATGTTAAAGGCCTGATTTGACCAGACTTCGTACTATCACACCTTTTCGTACTTTCACACCTTTTCGTACTTTCACACATTTTCGTACTTTCACACCTTTACGTACTTTCACACCTTTTCATAGTTACACACATTTTCATACTTTCACACACTTTCGTTTTTTTACATATTTCGTACTTTCACACCTTTGCGTACTTTCATACCTTTTCACACTTTCACACTTTTACGTACTTTCACATCTTTCGTACTTTCACACTTTTTCATACTTTCACACCTTTTCGTACTTTCACACCTTTTCGTACTTTTACACCTCTTCCATGAAGGTGTCGTTTTTTTAATTGTTATGAGATGAATTATAAAGAAATGATCAGGAAAAAAACATCAAAATTCTAATTACCTTTCAAAATGGGCATTTTGTCAAATTTAGAAAGCTTTTAAGAACTATTTTACATTTCAGTCCGCCCTATTCTGCCAGTAGGTAAAATGTTTCTAATAAAATCCATATTTGTCTATCATTTCATTATACCTTTATCCCAACCTAATTCGATCGAAACGCCAAAACTTTCCGATAAAACTCTATGTGTGAATCTGCACAACCTGTCTTTGATGCCTGTATCGTAATTGCTCCGTAGTCCTTCTTTTTTGCCAGCACAACGCCATCGTCCTCGCGTAGAAAATTATACTTGACCCCGTCGCACGTGATCCCCGAGAAGAAGCTGCTATAGTCACGTGACTTCATGGCTGCCGCAATGTTGATCTTTTCCGTTGATGACAACTTAAAAGCCTTCACATAAATGTTTAAAACTTGAAACTAGAAACGACGGTTATCGTAAGGCGACTCGGATTTATACTTACGGGAGAAGTGGCACAAAGTACGCGAAGAGCCCTAAAGGAATTCTGAACAAAAATCAATACAGTTTGAATAGAAAGAAATGTGCTAAAACGATTTCACACACACAATTGAAAGATCAAAATGATACACCTCTTTAAATGCATTGAAAGTTTTCTTAAAATTTCACGTGCTGATTTGTGATTTCTATTTCTTGCGGTAAACATATATTTAATAGTGTATGTATTTATTTCCATGTATCGTAAATTACATAGATTTGCATATTTTACTGTTGTGTGTATTTGTTTGTTTATAATATGATAAGTTCCATAAATTTACATATATTTACTGTTGCATGTATTTGATTGCATAGAAGACAATCTGAATAGATTTGCATATATTCATGGTTGTATTCAGTCTTCAGGAGACTGCTAAATGATTCAATGGCAGATATAAGGCCAATACAACAACACCAAGAAAGCCAGCTGAACGAAAAAAAAAAACAGAATAATTAGATGAACAAACGCACATTTCTTTGCTATGATATTTTCTATTGTGCAATAACGCTTTAACATTCAACAACATTAACATATATATTACAAAGAATTTTTATGCATAGTTTAGTGAAATATTTAATAGATTCAATATTGCTTTTTCAAGAGTTAACTTTGCTAATATTGATATGTTAGTAGCTAAAATAAATATAAGTCTCCCAGCAGGCAAAAGACGTAAAATATGGTCTGAAAAAGGTCCCAATGTGTTCACAACGTGATTCAGACCAAATCTAGACATTTAGAAAATCCCAAAAAGGTCCCACTTTGGTCGCGACATAATTGAGACCATATATGGATATTCGACGAGTCCAAAAAGGTCCCATTTTGGTCACATCGTAAAGAGGTCACAACAATAAGCTCTGCAATCCAAAGCTGCATTACTTGCTTGCTTTATCCAATAATGAACGTTGTTTTTATTTCTGATGCCGGTAAAAACAAGATTTAAAAAAATTACAGATCTAAATTGCTTAAAATACGCCAAATGTTAGTATTTCCAGTCTTGCTCAATATATATAAGGAAAAAATCCACACCTTAGATTTTTGTGTTATATATATATATATTTATATATGTTTTATAAGTACTAATTTCCGCGGAATTCCAGTGGGTCTGCGAAAAAGGTGTTTTTCACAAAAATCCGAACCGCCGTAGAGGTCTGTTGAGCAACAACGTATACATAACGGGATAGATCTCATCAGAGGTCAGCTGTTTTATAACGACGTTGTCCGGTTGAACACAAGGCGGTTATTTACCGGCATCATGGATTCAATTTTTGCTCATATTTTCAAAGAAATTGGGATTTTAATGTCAATTTAAAAGGTAAGGTTTATCACTGGCTTTATAATAAATGGTTTGATGTGTTTGCTTATTATCTCATGTAAAGTGCATTATAAAATCAGCGCTCTAAATGGGCGATAATATGTGATGCTATTAAAACAACAAAATAACATATTTCTCTGACAGCTTTGTTTTATATGACAGGTTTGTTAACAGTTTTGTCGGACAGTTTTGTTGAGGTGAAGTAAATGGCAATAAAATTATAATACGTTTCAACAGCAGTGATACAGTCTGTTACCGGTATATATACAGGCCAAAACGCATATTGGTGTTCCGAATAAAAAGCACAAACAATTCTGCGTTTCGAATACAAGCTATAACTGGGTATAAAAATAAAAGTCTAAATTCCAAATTTTTGCAAATTTTATTCGAAATACCTAAGGCTTATTACGTATATTTCAGGGTTTTCTACGGCTCTCCTGTCTGTCTACGTTGTGTGCTGGGCCTGTCAAATGAATGTGAGGAGGCCTTAATATCGGTAAATATTATATAAAATAACTTTACGTGATTTGGTATTGATTTGTAGCAATAAGCAAAAGGTTGGTTGTGAGTGTATTCACTCCAATGGCTTATTGTTTAATGAGATGATGTAAACCTAATCACAGATTCTGTCGCATTATTTAACTGGATTCACAGCGACAAATATTTAAATTGAATGGTTTATGTTGTTTATTTAAAGTGTATCTAAAGTGAATTAAATTGAGTATATTTATTTATGAATCTATATTTTTTATACAGTTTCAACTTTCGTTTTGGAGAAATAAACGGGTGCAAGCTATTTCATTCTGGCTCTTCCATGTGTCTGCCCGTCCATCGGTCTGTTTGGTGTACGCACTGCTACATTGGAACGATGAACTATTCGGCACGCTAAAGACTTTCGGCATGCTAGAGCTAAAGACCTGTTCAGCGCGCTTTCTTTACTGCGATTTGTGATTCAGCGCTTTTCCGCAGCGCACCTTGTGATTTAGTGCGCATTTAGTAAGACAGCAGCGTGCGTTTTTTATGTGTTTGTGTGTTCGGGCAAAAGAATGGTAATTCAGCTTCAAGGACAGGATTTTTATTGCATAAGCGTTTTTGTGATTATGTATTCAATACAATACAATTGTATAAAGATACAATATTGTATTTTCTTGTGTTTAATCTAATTTTATTTCCCAAGCAGACGTCTATAAAATTGGCATCAGATTCAGATGTGGTAAACACGTCCGAAAAAGACGTCTTTTCAGGTCCTCCAAAAGACGTCCGTTTTTGTTGCAAAATCGACCTTTTATTGACGTCTTAAGACGTCCAAAAACGACGTCTTTTTTACATCTCAAAAAGGACGTCCGTTTTTGTTGCAAATTCCACCTTTTTCAGACTTCTTAAAGACGTCATGTTGGTCCAAAAATTACGTCTTATCGACGTCTTAAAGACGTCATTTCGCCTGCTGGGCTTTATCTTAGGTAAATAGTAATTACATTAAATATTATTCCGAGGATTAACTTTACAAACATTTGCGTGTGAATCAGTAGTCCAGGAAGCTCCGCCATCTAGGCCAATGATACAGGCTTTATCTATGTGGGCGGTACCCGTGCTGTCTTTTGATTGGGCAATGATGTTGTCAATATAAGAGTCCCAACTCTGCGCCTGGGATGGTTCATAAGTGCACTCATTACACAATTTAATTAATCATTTTGAGAGAATAAAGAAGAAAAATACACCCTTTCTGTTTCATCTTGCATGGGTTGCTCAATTTTTTTCAAAACTGATTGACAATGAAATAAAACATTGTCTCAATCGTCATTTTTATATTACGATGGCCTATATAATTTTCACCAACATCTCGTTGACACAGTCATATGATCAATCTCCTGATACATGTATGCAGTCACTTTATCAGTCTCACGATACATGTGTGGTCACATGATGAATGTTATGAAATATCTACATCGACACATGATCAATGTCATGATGTGTGCATACAATCACCTAATGAATTTCATGATATCTGTGTTTAGTCACATGATTAATCTCATGTTAAATATAAACAGTCACATGATCAATCGCACCATATATATTCAGTCATATGATGAATCTTATGATTTATCTACACAGTCACATGAACAATCTCATAAAAAATGTATAAATTCACATGATCAATCTCGTGATATATTTTTTCATCCATACAAATATATTTAGAAGAAAGCGTTTTGATCGGCTTACCTGGACGCCTGATATTCCCAGCACACTAACTGCTATGACACAAACTATATGATACATGCTCATGGAAATAAAAGACAACAGTCTCTGAATATCTGAAATATATGTAAACCAGTTCATTTATTTGCATATACACAAGATCATGACCATAATCAATATATTTATTGTTCAGATTTAGTCGAAAGTAATATCGATTAATCCGTCAAAATGTTTTTTAAAAACATTTCCTACATTTTTTAACTTTAAAAATGTAAAACCACCCTGAATGTGGAGATGAAACTGTAAAATTCTTTCTCAGTAAAATCATAATTCCTGACATTTTATAAGATTTGCTTGAGGGCAAAAGAGCACACTTTTATGAAGAATATAGCATAATAAGTGACGAAGATCCTAAAAATTCCAAATTAAATTTAGAACTTTTAAGCAGCATGAAAATGTGAATTTTTTACACCATATGTATTGTTTAAGCAATACCAAGTGGTAAATTGTGACAAGAAAAAATCAAACTTTAATGTTTTGACTGTATTTTTTTCTTTCACTATTGGGAATTTGACCTGCGATTCGAAACGTCAAAATGTGATTCAAAACGATGGATTCTATTGCTAAACTAATTAGTATCATTTGATCAGTTGTCAATCACCTTTCAAATACTCCAAATACGAGTAATTTCTAGAATAAACTCTCAGTTGTTATTATCATCAGTAGAATCAAATATTAATTTAGATTGTTAAGATTCTAACGTATTTTTTAATGTCCTCTGTTTTTTTAATCTTTTGTTGTCGAAGAATCCTGTAGCAAACCTGAATTAATGTTGTCTTACGAAAATCCACAAACGGAGTAAGAGTTGAGTACTATTTTGTAAGACTTGATGCAGTGCAGAGTGTGAATTGTAATGCGTTCAGCAGCGTATCCAGGGCGAAGGTTGTGGGGGCATGGGGTGCAGACCCCCCCTCTCCTGCTATTAAAAAGCGTGTTGGGATAAGTATTATAAGCCTTGCCGCAGTGAAGAGTATTAATTGTAATATATCCAACTGGAGATCCGGGGGTGGAGAGGACCATGGGAATCATGTGTTGCAGCCCTCCTCTAATAAAATAAGCTTAAACTTTTACAAGGAGTAGCCAATAGACTTAAGGGATGTTTATTTTGAATGCCATTGCGTTCACTAAGACAAATGGAGAGCTGGACTGTAGGATTACCAGATGAATGCTCTAAACGAGATGACCGTCACTAATTTGTTAAACCTTCGGTTTTCACAAGCAAAAAAGCACGACCTGAAGTTGATGTTTAAAGATGAACCCCCCAAGCCCCTGTGATTAAAACCTTTATCCTCTACTGAAAGCTTATACGCTGTATGAGGTTTAATTACACTGAAACTACCATATGGTCTATTACACATATAGTCATTTGGTCTATTGTACATGCCAAGTTCCTCCTTTTGTTCTATCACTTATTCAACACGAAAAATTGAAAAATATAATCGGTGAAAATGGGATTTTACAAGAGTGAACAAAGTCTTTACAAAGTCCTTACAAAATCGTTTAAGCAGATATGTATGTATTCGTTAAGAAATGATCAATCGAGTTTGAAGACAGATGTATATTATAGAAGACAAATCAAAATACCATTTTTTCACTTTTAACCAAACGGCTCTCATTACTTCACAGTGTCATTAGCCCCAAATGGTTATAGTGAATCAACAGTTAAGCAACCAAGCAGCTGTAACGGATTCATGCTGACGTCACAACAGTAAACAGATCCCATCTCTTCAGCCCCAGCGAAAGACTCTGAGCTTAGATGGTTAAAGATTTATTTTACTTTTACTGGAATGGTTAGAACAGTGCATAAACACTAGATGAGCTTCTCTTTTCTATTTTCTATCTACATTAACAACATGACGGTCACAGGATCCTTTGTGAAGGAGGGAGGACTAAGCATGGTCAGATTAACAGGAATTAAACCGACCCGGCTCTTGCACTCCGCATAAATGATGAGAATTTTTCTATTTTATTATTTTTTTTGTTTATTTTAATGACAGTCAGTGACATGAAAGGCAAACATTAGCATTTCGCAGAGTATATGACCTTTCAACTCGCACTGCTGTATTCTCCGCTCTTACAGTATCAAAGAGGTCACACAAGGCACTATAAGCTATTTCTGTTTAAATTAATATTGAATCAGCCAATCAGCTGCAAAGGATTCACTTTGAAAACGTCACATCAACGAGGCAGCCAACAAGCTGCATAGTATTTATTCTGACCTCACAACAGTGAATCAACTACTAAAATGCAAAGAATTCGCACCGCCAACAAAACGCCTTGCAGTAAAAAAAGGATTATTTTTTTGTCTATTTTTTATTTCTGTGCAAATCTACAAAAAAAATTCCTTTTCCCAATAAGCTTGATTCACGGTGACAACTAAACGTTTTGACAGGAGTAACTACCATTTTATTATTTTTTCTATTTTCTTTACCTTTTCACTTTTCCCTTTTCTAGCGATTAACCATTTATTTCTCTTTAAGGCGTAACAAGATCTTATTAAACATTGGCCACCGTTACAGATAAAAACTTCCTTTTTGTAATAACATCCGATAGTGTAAATATTCTAATTCTCGCTCATCATACCAACTTCCGGTTTGGAATGTTATGACGGTCATGAATAAGCTATCATGAAATGAATCTATGCCAAAACTTTCATGTTTAAGAAAAATGAAAAAGCGAGTCGCCGAATAGAAATTACTTATAGAAACCATATGTAAATTGCATTATTATTGTAGTTAATTAGTTTATTGTTTATTCATCAATCTTGGTGATTACTTGATGCTATTATGGATTAATAGGCTGCTAGAAAGCGAAATATTTCGATCAAAAGTATAAAGCAGATCAGTTGACAGAAACAGAGATGTTACTTTCTCAAAAATTAAATTTCCTTTATGAGTTGTTGCATCTCTCTCAAAAGATTGAACAAAGAAGTGTTATTAATTACGGTTTGTTATAAAGCCTGTCGAAACCTTGAACTGGTAACTATTTTTATATGAATATAACAAAGAGTATATTATTAGATAGAATATACCATGATGTACTCGTTTGTATTCTGTTTTGTGTGAACAGTATATATAAGCCCATGATGAGCATATTAAGTGTTTAAGAGTTGATCATATCGCACTAACTGGCTTATTTATTATAACTCAATAGTCGCTGCAATAACCTATTATGTGACCAGTGACAGATTAATTATAACATATTGATTGACTTATTAATTTGACATCTTAGCTATAACATGTTGACTGACGCATTAATTTGGTATATTAATTCAAACATATTGACTGACGTGTTAATTTGACATATTAATTATTACATATTGACTGACGCATTAATCTCACATGTTTATTATAACATATTGATTGGCGTATTAATTTGACATGTTAATTATAACATATTGACGAACTAGCTGACATGTTAATCATAACGCCCGAAGTTGCACATTACTATAAAGGACCAGCTGACATATCAATACATTATCTGACGCATTAATATAATGGAAAAGTTGATATAATACTTTCTACACATTAATTGATGTAAAATACATAGAAAAGCCTCAACAGAAAAGTCTAGAAAGGACTCTATTTTTGGCTGTCACTAAATGTGAAAATAAGAATAAAAACACATTCTTGAAGAGTCCTGTAGAATTTACTGAAAAGCAGAATGAGAAAAAAATATTACACAAAACCCGGTGCTCTTTAATCTATCATTTATCATATGCCTATACCGATCAAAGCTTGTGTGCTGCCAACAAATGGCGCAAATAAGCAAATATTTGACAACCCTTTCACAACAACAATTGAAAGGGCCATAACAGTACATATCCAACAATTCCCATGTGCACCATATAAGACAGGACTACAAAAAAGCAGACCGTGTGTAAAGCGTTGTCGATAAACCTATTCAAAACCAATACCATATATGGTAGATGCCGTGTATAATGCTTAATACAGTGGAACCTCTGAAATAGGACCACCCTTGGGACCGGATAAGATGTGCCCTATTTCAGAGGTGGTCCCATTTTGGAGACTTGCTTGGTCCTTGGGTAAAATTTTGCGAGTTGACCGCAGATTCAAGTTGGATGTCCAAAGACATAAATTATTTCAATTTTATCTTTGAGACTAATGTTTTTTCTTTTTCTTTTAACTTTTTCTCCGCTTTCCATTTTGAGAAAGTTTTAACAATTTTTTTCTTATGTAAATTACCTTTATATGCTTATATTGACATTTAATTGTCATTATGAATTCGGTGGCGTTTGGGTCGGCTTAAATAATAAAAGAATACGCACCACATAAATTTAGATGTCTCGGGTTTGTATATTGTTAGCCACTATTGTTTAGACAAGGTATTTAAAAAACTAAGCCCCTGTCTGGTTACACACTTGCTACTCTAATCCCTAGCAACAATATCTAAGACAGAAACATGCTCAGTGTTGTAAGTAATGTGCCACAAAAATACAGTAGATTCCCCACCGACTGAGAGTGGTCCGATCTCAGGCATTTTGAGGGCTCGGGACCGAAAAAAGCGGCCCGAAGTGGTCCGATCCGAGGTGGTCCCAATTGGGAGTTTTCTTTACCATTAAAGTCTATGGAGCGCATTCGGGACCGAAAAAAATGTGCCCTAAACCAGAGGTGGTCCCAAGAGGGAGGTGGTCCGATGCCGAGGTTCCACTGTATATTGATTCATTCAGCTTGTGTTGCCTTCAGTTATGTCAAGTTATATTATTTTCATTCCTGAAGGATATCACTGGTATATTTCATGGGCGTTGGGCGTTTGAATTAATATACCAAATTAATGCGTCAGTCAACATGTTATAGCTAAGATGTCAAATTAATAAGTCAAAAGAAATAAATATTTATAGCAAAATTATTTACATGTTAATACTCTTCAATCAAACACAATTTTACGACATGCTTAAAGGATTAACAAAGAACTCAAAATATGAACAATCAGTCAAATAATTTGAGAAAGAAAATGAGATCAATTAGTCAAACAAGGTATACTGATCTAAGGTTAGAACAATCAAAACATAATCATCAGGGAGAAAAGGGTTAGGACGATGTGACGTGTTATCGTTGATATTTATCTGTTCTCTTCTACGGTGATTATGGCTGTTATGGCTTGGTTTTATTTAGACACCGCTATGGCACTTATATTCTTTTGTTAAGGTGTTGTTATCCAGAAGACAATCTCTACGGCGGTTTGGTCTGTCAATAAATTACATAATATTAAATAGAAATCATGTAATGGAAGATATCAAGATAATTTTAAGCTCTGTAAAAATAATTAAATACCATTACTTTATTGTTTATATGTTTTATATTAGGAATCACATAAAGAGTCATTCACTTAAATATGGAGTTTAGAGGTAAATACGAGGACAGATATGCCATGAAAAGAAAAGTTCTGCTGCAACTAGAAGATCAAATTACCAAAAGGTTACCCTTTCCAATGATTTCACACGAGGTATTGCTATTAATGTATCCTAAGCCTAAAACGCCAAATGTGGAACTGGTGAAATCCAAAAGCAAAGAGACAAATTTTCACTGCCTGAAAAATTTTAAACGGACATGAAATGTATAATACAGAATTTAGACCATAATATTAAAGGCAATACAAAACAAAGCATATGTATTTACAAACCAAAATAGACGTAGAATATGAAAACAGATTTTTATTTTTATCAAATTGATAACCAACCAGACTTAAGCAATATTTCAATTGTAGTTTTAATTAATTAAAATTTTGACATCTATGACAATTACGAATAATTTTAAATACAAAAGCTTAAATATACTTTTTTATTTAAAATTATTTTTAAATAATTTTTTTCTTAAGTCAATGGCCAAAGTTTCATTGTAAAATTTGCAAAATAAAACTCTGCTTTTCGACGGAATTTCAGAATGCACAAAAGGCTTGGCAACTGGCATTTGATGGTGTTCGGAGGATGCAATTTCGCACCATTGAACAAATTTGGACTTACATAGTGACCAAAGCTACATTTGATTCATTCCCATATTTTCATGGAATGCAGCATAAAAATTATTCTTTCGAAGTAATAGCGGACAGACTGGAAACGATGCTCGAAAATTACATCGAATCAAGTGAAGTGCTTACTGAAAAAAAATATAGTTTTCTGGAATCACAAGATGTTGAAGAAGAAACAGATTACGTAAGACAGGAAATTTCACTTTCACAATTTCTTAGCCAGAGACTGCAGAAAGTGGGGATCAGTTTTACAGACTGTGAGAAATTAGCACTGGAATTAATGCATTTTCTTACAGACAGAAGGTTCAAAATATCAAAATTCTCGCGCTACTGGAGATACACGAGAATGAAGATTTTTGATATTTTAGAAGATTTCGCAGACTCTTTAAAAGACTTGAAAACTGAAATAAATCAAAGCGTAATAACAGATGTTCAGGCTGATAAAAAGGAATTCAGTCTGGAGAAAAGTGCAGTACGGAAAGTTGAACAAACTCATGAATCTTTCACAGCACTCAAATTCCAGCTCACAACCGTTTTGGATAATTTTTTTTGCCATTTAACTGAGTGTTATGAGCTTGAAGACGATGCTCCTTATTTTTACCACACTATGAAAACAACCAGGAAGACACAAAGAGGGGAGATGGTGGTAATCGGTATTGTAAAGTCAATTATGCTATCATTACATTATCAAGAAATATATTTTGTGATAGATTGGAAAATTTATATGTAAAATGTTGCCAGCTTCAAAGTCACTTTATCAAAAAGGAAAACAAGAATTAGGAAAAGATCCTCATATGTACAAAGAAAAATTATATCAATTATTTGAAACTGATATGACCTTGTATTTATTTAAGAAAGTATATTAATGAAGTATAAAGTATATAAATAAAACCATGTACGCATGCAGACTGTTCCGAAAAAGCTCCTTCCCTGAGCCTTGTAGCACTGGTCTTAAAGACCAGTGTAAACAGGGTCCAAGAACCTTCTGCATTTATAATCGCTTACAAATCTGAAAATGCACTACTCTGTCGTGTTTTAGCACCGCGTTATATTTCTATGAACATGTTAAATACACACTTCGAGTGGTACATAAATTGACGTTTACGAGTGATTACGTCTGCCGCGTTGCAAACCGTTTCTTTGGCCATTTTACAGATGGAAAGAGCAGTAAAGACGACTCTGAAACCAAGCCTACTCCAGATGTCGAGTTAAAAGTCGTTGAATCTTCTACAGATGACCAGCCGATAGCTCCAAAACCGCCTTCGGATGAAAAGTTGGAAGTGTAATACATTTCTTAACAATTTCTTCTTTGCAATTCATATACTTGTATTAATTTATGTAAACATAAAACATCAAACACTTAGCATTTCGTTTAATCTCACTTTTATAATTGTTACAGGGGATCCACGTCTGATTGCATACCTGAAGCTCAACCGCCGTCAATTGATGATATTTTCAACCAAGCAAAACAGTATGTAATACTGCCATTAGCTCAGACATGAAAAAGCTGCAATTAATGTTACACATACAGAATTTTTAATTTCAAACTTGGAGCGTTTCTTTTAGTATATGTTCTGACTTGCATTCTCCACACAAAGATGTCGTTGTTTAGATGGAAAATATCTTACGTTTGTACTACATCTTATTTTATTATTTTACACGTGTATCTATTTGTTTGCATATAGGAAAATATTGAAAAATAGAGTTATTTCCGAGGTCGTATTATTCCGGAGGTGGTACGACTTCCGGGGTGGTGTTTATTATTGTTTATAAAGTAGAGTGCTTTAAGAATATTTAGTGTAAACAGTATATATATATATATACTTGTACTATAATTTGCTTTATTACCTATTTTATTTGCGTTACTACCTACCATCAAACTTATTTATTTATAAAATTATATTTTATACATTTCATCCACAGATCGACTTTCCAAGACAAGTAGTCAAATTTGAAATGAAATACGAAACATGAAATGTCGAAATGCTGAATACAAACCATCAATCCATTAAAGAATAGTCAAAATGTAATGTTAAACTGTCAAGTCGTGTACAAACGATTTAATTCTTTTGTCCCGGATGAGAACTAGAACGAAACATAAAAATTTCTTTTTAACTAATAAATAACTGAATTTAAGATAAAATGATTTTCACTTTGACTATTGTTTCAGGTCGCCCACATCTGATTCCATAACGGATGCTCAACCTCCGTCAATTGATGATATTTTTCAAAAAGCCAAAGAGTATGCAAAATGTTTATTTGCTCAGAGCTAACAGCATACAATTAATGTTGCATACAGAGAATTATTTCTTTTTAAACCTTATTTATTGATTGGCTTATCTGTTCGTAAATGTTTTGAAGAACTGCAAAATGCGAAATAGAAAAATACCTTCCCGACACGAAGATTTCATTATTGAGATGGAAAAACGCATAACTTCTTGCAACATCTGTTTTAGCATTTTAACAGTTCTTCAGGAAGACCCGGTTAGTTCACAGTGCTGAAAGTTAAACTTCATTTATTTAAGGGCCTATTTAGTATTTTTGACACACTTCTCAGTTTAAATAAATTGAGAGAGAACATAGGTATAAATTTTGCTTATCCGTTTTTACTCACATCCAACACTTCGATGATAATAAAGTACTCCCTGTATTAAATTATATGTCCTTTACTTTTTCTTCTGCGTTTAGGGTGAGTGGGTTCCAGGGTATATATCAAGTCGACGGAGAGAACGGAAAGCCTTTCATAGTTGTGGATACGTACAACGACAAAGATCATTCAGTTGAAAACTTCCTAAAAACGGAATACAGAGATTGGTGGGGAAAGGACTTATTTGTAGTGGTAGAACAAGATCATGCGATAAGACACTTGGTGCATAGTGGAAGTGGCATTTACCATAAAAGTGAAGGAAGTATCGCCTGTTTAGCAAGTGATGGCTTAAATTTGGAAAAGATGTATGCTATCACAGCCCAGCACAATTTCAAATGCCAGCCAGGATATCACCATGAAACTGATATTGAGGTTAAATATGGTCAAGAAAACGATATGAAGATACTTGGGAACAACGCTACAGGAGTTTATGGCACGTTTGATGGAAGTTTTGTTGACATAGCAGCTGTAGAACTATCTAAAAAATGCTTGGATACATTGGATAAACAAGAATTCCGGGATCTGGCAGAATGCTACAATGGCAATCAAGCTGATCTGAAGGAAGTAAGAGTAGCGAAAGCAGGTGTAACCGGCACAACGAAGGGCGTTATCATAAACACGAATTATCATCTTAGGATTACAAGGGATAACGAGAAACGAGTGTTTATGAATTTGATAATGATCAAAAGTGCACAGGAGGGGGATTTTGCCAGCTTTGGCGACAGTGGATCATTAGTGTACAGGTTAGTCATAATAACAAACATCACACAAATGTTAAATTATCACAACAAACACGCAAACATCACATAATCACAAACATGACATGGCAATGAATGACTCGTGTAAAATGCATTTCCGTTTGTGTTGGTAAATGTTGGTTCTCCCACTAAACTATGACACATATGTAAGGATAAGTTTAGGTCCTACCCGGAATATGATACTGTGGTATTCTGTATGGTAAGTATTAGTCACACCCACTATGTGATACCGTAGCACTTTTTGTAGGTTAAGAATTAGTCAAATTAACCATGAGAAACTGTTGCACTTAACTCCAATATGACCCTGAAGTAATGTTGCATGGGTAATTATAGAACTTACCCACTATGTGATACTGTGTACGCTAAGCTTAAGCCCTAATCAGTATTGTGGGGATCTGTGATAAACAATAGTGCACATGTAATCAATATTTACTATTAGGATGTGGCAATGGAAGAATGCATAATGTAAGTCTTTCCTAAAATAATGTGTAAGTCTTTGACTCAAATATGAAGTGTAAATATTTCTTAAAACTGGCATGTGATTTTATTCAGAGAAAACTCCGGACAGCCAATTGGAATAGTAACACTTGGCGACAAAAGAAAAATACTCAACCAACATAACGAGACAGAAGAGATTTACGTTGTGATGGCATTCAAACTCAAAAATGGAATAGATGCGCTGGCAACATACTGTGATTTGAATGTAAAAGCATGTCAGCAATATGAGAACGTCATTCCGGTAGCAACTGATTATTATTCATATATTCATACAAATCCAATCAATTGTCAACGCTTTGTTATTATTGTTGTTTTACTGTTTAAATTTCAAAATATATTTATATTATAAAGGTTTCATCTCACATATTTTACTTTGTATATGGTGCTCGGCTTGTATTTCACAATGTTTTCTAATTTCTTCTTATTTTCTGAATTATCAAATTCATAATCAACAATGAAAGTACATATGTTATTAAAATATTTGGTAGTAGCATACGAAACAACATAATATATTTTATCAAGGTCATAGCATCACCAAATACCGATCAATGTGATTATGATGGACAGCGAAATCCTGAAGAAACTAACGAAAGCGACGAGAATGATTCACAAGCTTCGTTTGTGAGTAAACACTGGTTTATACTGCAGAATGGATGCAGTCCAGTTTCAAGTTGTGCAAAAATAATAATACCAGTTAAAAGGATCCACAAGTCCCACGTATGAGTAAATGCTAGCTTTACGTTTGATTAAACATTTAGCAGATATTCATTTATCTTGTGTCAACATTAAGCACATTTTGGCTGATTATGAGTCAACATGAACTATTAATAACCAGAAAGGTAGTGTTTTCCTTTCGGTTCAAATTTTCGGAATATGTGTGATTTATGTGATTACCACATTATGCGATTAACTTCAATTAAATATCATGTATCATCCAATATCAAATTATGCTATTCCGATAAACAGAAAAATCATGGAGAAAATTAGAGAAGCGATCACATGATTCACAAGCTTCAAGTGTGATGAGCACTAGGTTTTGCTTATGCAAATTTGCAATGCAGTTGTAAGTTATAAAGAAAATAATATATTACCTTTTATCAAGGTCAGTGCATCACCAAATACCGATCAATGTGATTACGATGGACAGAGAAATCCTAAAGAAATTAACGAAAGCGACGGGAATGATTTACAAGCTTCACTTGTGAGTAAACACTAGTTTATACTGCAGAATGGATGCAGTGCAGTTGCAAGCTGTACAAAATTATATTGGTCAGGACCTACAAGTTCTACTCTTTAGTATACGCCAGGCTTACATGTGCTTAAATATTTGGCAGACATTCACTTATTTTGTGTCAACATTTAGCATGTTTTGGGTGATTATAAGTCGATGTTAAATATTATTTATCAGTAAGGCATTGTTTTTCTTAAGGATAATACTTACGTAATTAGCCAATTTTCATGAAAAGAACGGCAATATCTATCGACTTTTGCGTTCCAAACAGCAATGAAAAATTATTGACCTGGGAATTGATCTTTCAAGTTATAGCAGCTATCCAAGCCATGTAACAAAACCTTATTCTGTAGAAGGTTCCTCAATAAGGAGAAAACAGCGAAAAAATGATACTGATCAGCATTATACACGAGTGTTTGTGTCCACAAACATCGCTTTATGTTGTAGAGCGTCTCCAAGAAAATGGAAAGCTGTGAAATAACTGATACTAGCGACAAAGAAAATTCATCTGTGAGTAAACAAAATTTCAACAGATTTAGTTTTTCTCAGAAAACAAAGGGGATCTCTGACGACATTTTCCAATCATGAGGGAGTGCCAATTGTAAAGCAGACTTTTACTGTTTCAGAAATAAAATATTTATTTGGTGTGAATTTATTATTACCACATATTGCGATTAACTTTATTAAAGAGCTATGTGACATACAGTACCAAACAATGTGACTCTGATAGACAGAAAAATCGCAAGAGTAAGCCCTGGGGTTTACGTGTGAATAAACATTTAACATATATTCACTTAAATTCAACAAACATTTGGCAGATATTTATGTATTCAAAATCAACATGAAACACTAGTCACATATAAAGCAATGTTGTCATTTTGGTCAACAGTTTCGAAACTGATCTTAATGTTGAATCAAAGAAAATCAACCTATGCATTCTAATTTGAATTAACTGACGTTTCGAAAACAAATAACTTGTTTGTATCGACTTTTTTTATTCCGATCGACATTGAAAAATTATTGGCATAAAATCGACAGATCACATTACAGTGTTTGTCCAGGTTATGTAACAACAGCTTATGCAGTAGACGGTTTCAGATATGTGAGAAAACTGTGGAGAAACTAGTACTGATCAGAAATCTGTGGAGAAATTAGCACTAATCAGAAAACTGTGGAGAAAATAGCACTGATCAGAAAAAAGTGGAAAAAATATCACTGATCAGAAAACTGTGGAGAAAATAACACTAATCAGAAAACTGTGGAGCAAATAGCACATATCAGAGCTATCCTAAAACTCCAAGTGTCCACCACTTTATGTTGTAGAGCATTTCTGGTGCAATGCAATGGCGCGACGTTAATGAGAATGGCGTCAAAGAGATCCACACGCCTTGCATGTGAGTAAACATAATCATAACGGACTCCCACAATAAACAAAATTTATGAATAAGGAACAGACAGCACTAAACAAAACAGCTAGCTGCAAGTAAATACCGCCCTAGTTCAGAATTCTTTATCCGAGTTTGTTTTGAACTGTACCGGTGGTTTTTGCCTGGGCGATGGTTTCTCCAAATTTTACCGTACAGCAGTCTTTAGTCATTCAAAATATGACTTTTATAAAAGCAAGGAAGAAAGGGTAGGAAACGTGTTATTCTAAATTCTGACATCAGAATTCATTACGACACTGTGAAATATTAAATGTAAAATGTCCAATTTACACTGAATATGCATTCTGAGATCCGACTAAATCAAACTCAACATGGCAGATCATTCTGGATATTAGGTTATTAGCTAAGACATCGATTAGCATTTTGTTGAGAATACTGCGCTTAACATGACTCGGTGACAGACGAACGGAATAACGGAATGTAGATTCGGAAGGGTAAATTATCTTTCTGTAGTAACCCAGACCCTAGCGCAGAACAATGATTTGACGCGGAAATATAAAATAAGACAAATGGTGATACAAGAGAAAAAGCACTTTCAAACAAACGGTGGTATAAGCCAAACCGCACTTTCACATTTTGCGAGGCCATCTAGGGAAAGAGCAAACTATTATGCGAGTGTACACCAATTTAAACACTTACCGGAACTTTGCACCAATAATGGCGAAAAGTCTTGTTATCTATTCTTTATTTATTACATTCACTTACCTATGTATTGTCCAGGCAGGTTACAATGGTTGAATATCAGTATTCTTTTTTGTATATAAAGTATGCAAAAATTAACCAAGCTGGCCTAAATCATTTTTTAGAATTTGTGAGCCACTTTAATTCGTTCTTTCGACGGTTGATTCCGACAACATTAACGAAAAGCACAGCAATGTGACGAGGTTTGATTGTTTTTAAACAGAAACGGCATGACGATCAACAAGAAGAAACACTTTGTGTTGCGCAAAAAACCAAAAAACACGCGAGACGACTCTGAAATGAAAGAGCCAAGCCAGGAAATGCACCTTATATATGACCGTAAGTAAATACTTAAAGCTTCATCTTTTATCAGCCATTAATTCTTTGTTAATCCAACATAAGTCAAAAGCCATTAGGTTCATCAGTCTTAATTCTAGGCTGTCGTTATCTTCGGGGGTATCCATTAAAGCAGTGACTTGGAAGGTCAATATTGACAAGTGGTCTTATTTCTCAGGTTGTCGTACTATTTTCGGGTTCTTGCAAAACTTCATTTTTCTTACTACATTTATGTTTGACATTAAAATATAGCACCTTTCATATGTGATCTTACAGAAGTGTAAAATTTGATGTAATCATCAGTGCTTTAAAGTAAAGTGCTTTATAATATTTAATGCAAACGTTTTTATGTATTTTATATGTAAAATACATATATCATATATATATAATGTAATTTGCTTTTTTTAATTAATACTAATCAATAAACTATTAAAATTATATTTTTTACTTTTATCCAGAGAACCAATTTAGAAGAAAGAGATCAAAAACGATATGAAGTAGTGAATATGGAGTGTGGAAATACGGAATGCAAGCCTTCAATCCGTTAAAGAGTAGTTAAGCTGTAATGTTAAAGAAAAACGGCGTGCATAAACAATCTTATTGCTTTGACCCGAATGCGCTCCAGATGGGGACAGGAAAAACAGGATGCAAGTTGTGGAAGTATTCTATTTGCGTCAATTAAACGAAACATTAAAAATTGTTTTGCAACTAATAAATAACTGAATCAAATTCCTAAATGCCAGACAAGTGCCAGAAATTTATTTTTCTACCCTGTAAAAGTTGAAATAATTAATAATTTCCATGTCGTCGAGATCAATCTTTTTTCTCATTTGCTTCTTGTAAGTTTTGTTTCCCTAAAAACTGGCAGGATTTCAATCTGAGAATGTGCAGTATAAACTGTGATAGGTTATGACTAATGCTGACAGTGCAAAGGAACTACGTCGGGAAGTGGTGAAGTTTCCGGGGTTGAGGGATGGAAAAGTGGGCGTTTCGTGTCAGTCCCGCTCATTTGATTTATTATCATTATATGAACTGCAGTCTTATATCCATAATTAGTATTCGAGTTTTGTGGAGACCATCCTCAGTTTAGGTATTTCTGGAGTTGATCCTGATTACAGATGTAAGTTAATCAATAATTTCAAATGTTTGGAGGTTAGACTAAAATGAAGTAAACAAAACTTAATAAATAAACAAATGATAATTAAAGTCCTTAAGAATAAACAGAAATGTTATTTCACCAAAACCGTATTTTTTCTGAGTGAAATCTGAACGAAATAAAATATGAAATAATTTTGTTAATGATGGCAACATTTGTTTAACAATGCCCAAATGAATGAAAATTCGTATCCAAGTGATATAGGGCTGTCCCAGCACACCTTAGGGTTTTGAATTGAAATGCATCCAAAACTCTGGATTTATTCAGAATTCACAATTTGTGAATTGCGTACCAGTTTTCTTCCATTATTTACACATGTCTTTATTTTCATCGCATCATCTACTACTTTGTTATTAGAATTGTATTATCCTCGAACTAAGTACTAATTTCATTATATTTTTTGGGATGTAGGCGGGAGGGCGTTGAGACGAGGAAGGGGTGAAAGGGATGTAGAGGGAGGGGTTGATTGTGTCTGTGAGTTTACTTTATAATGACAAAACACTTAAGAGGGACAATTGAAAAGTGGTGTTATTTTCGGCAAAGTGCTATATGAGAGTTGTGCTGTAGTCGTTTTGCAGTGTATATAGTTGTGTAACCCTGTGTAAACATATTAAAATGCATACAATGTTAGGTTATTGCATAAAAACGATTCAGCAAGTCATTTATTGGCCCCATGAGATGTGAGCCGAAAGACTAATAAATGACTAACTGAATCATTTGAGTTTAACGTTCACCTTGTTTTATGGCTGAATAGGTGTCAAAACGTAGAAAACAGCTCCAGTAAAACTTCAAGCGTCTTAAGTTTAACTTGTTTTTTAAATGGTTTCTAATCTGTTGTTGATCTGTTCTTGTTTTTACATGTTTACGGTGTTGCACACCTCACGTTGATTTCATTAACATCGTGTAATTATAAAATTGGTTTAATTGCAGATATTTACACAGCCACCTATATGGTGTGAATTGTGCTGCACCGCGATGCCAATTTATTCATGAAACAATGTTTATTGCCATAGAAGTGTATATAGATAGATTTTCAATATAAATATTGTGATGATAATGGAAAAAGCTCATGTAAAAGCTTGAACTTTTACAGAACGGTTATAAATATATGTCAGCTTATTAATTCTGAAACTGTAGACTGCAATAAGTGTATGTATGTGTCATATTGAGTGATATTATAGTTAAAAATGACTATAAAGCATGTAATAAAAGACTTAGACAAACACTCAAACAGTGTATAAATTGAGTAATATATACACACACAGATATATATATATATATATATATATATATATATATATATATATATATATATATATATAAATATATATATATTTTATATATATATATCTGTGTATGTGTATGTGTGTACGTTTGTTTTTGTAGTTGGAAAATATAATTTTTTATGTATCAGGAATAGAAAGGGGCTACTTTATATGTCAGATTAAGGACCAGATGTTTGGTCTCATAAGGGAAACAAGGTCATTTTGTGTTTGTCAAGAACGGGAAAAAGTAACATGCAAATACAAAGGCAGTATCAGAATTACACATAGTGCATGGATGGAGTGTAGGAGTAGACCGGGTGGGAGGGGTTAAGGAGATGGGTGGAGGGGTTGAGGGTGTTGGGGTAGGGAATTAGGGGATGGGGGAGGTGGAAGTGGTTAAGTGGGTGGGGTGGATAGAGGGCTTGAGGTAAAGGGGTTGAGGGATGGAGGAGGGTTGAGAGGGTCTAAGGGAAGGGATAAGTCGTATCTGTAGGTTTTTCTTATAATGTTAAAACACTTATAGAGGAAGGGTTTGTATTATTTCTATCTTCCGTTGTATTCGTTTTGCACTGTATATAGCTGTGGTGTCATGTTCGGAAATATGTTTTATCAGATTTTCTTTGTATTCGTTTTGCACTGTTTACAGCTGTGTAAGCCTAAGCAAACATACTATTATGTGCACAAGACTAGGTTGTTAAATGAGAACAATTCAGCAAGTCATTTATTGGCTCCTTGAGGCGTGCCCCGAAAGACCAGTAAATTACCAACTGCACCAATCTAATTTAGCAACCACTTTATTTTATGGATGAATGGGAATAAAATGAAGATTACAATTCATGTAAGGCCCTGAATGAAACCAGCTGTATGAATGGTGGTACGGGGCTTATTTTTATTATAACACTTTTTCAGTGTTGCAAGTTGAAAACCCAACACTTGTTTCCTGAAATTCGTGTAAATAAAAAAAAATAGGTCACTAACAGAACTGTGCACATATTTCATTTATTGGCCTATTGGCTGCGAGAGCTGAATGACCAATAAATGACTTGCTGCATTGTTATGTTCGCGAATGTGTTTTGTTGGAGTGCGACAGCTGAAAGACCAATAAATGATTTGCTGCATCGTTATGTTCGCGAATGTGTTATACCGTAGTGCCGCTGCATTCGTTTTGCACTGTATACATTTGTGTAAGCTTAAGCAAACATACTAAAATGTGCACAAGTTTAGGTTGTTGCATGAGAACAATTCAGCAAGTCATTTATTGGCTCCGTGAGCCGTGCCCCGGAAGACCAATAAATGACTAAGTGAATCATTTGAGTTCAACAACCGCCCTGTTTCATGAATGAATAGGTGTCAAAAAATGTACATCACAGTTTAAGTAAGACTTCGAATACCTTCAATATGACTTGTGTTTTAATGTATTATAATGTGAACTGCTCTTGTTATTACATATTTAAGGTCTTGAAGTTGCAATTGGAAGGGTAACACCTCACAATTTTTTTCCGTAAAAACCGTGTTATCATTAGAAATGGGTTAAAACAGTCATTAAATAAGTGAATCATTTGAGTTCAACAACCGCCCTGTTTCATGAATGAATAGGTGTCAAAAAATGTACATCACAGTTTAAGTAAGACTTCGAATACCTTCAATATAACTTGTGTTTTAATGTATTATAATGTGAACTGCTCTTGTTATTACATATTTAAGGTCTTGAAGTTGCAATTGGAAGGGGAACACCTCACAATTTTTTTTCCCGTAAAAACCGTGTTATCATAAGAAATGGATTAAAATAGCCATTCACACAACAAGCTTCGACCACTGAAAGAGCAGTGTGTATTTTGCTGCACCGCGGCGTCTATTCATTCATGAAACAATATATAATGTTATAGACAGTGTATAGAAATATATGTGTGTTTATAAACAGATTTCCAACACACACGATTTAATAGTGTGCGAAAACAGTATCACGTAGAAGCTTCGGTGTACGGATGCAAAAATATATAAACAAATAAGCTTTGAAACTATATATTGAAATTATTGTATTTTATACATATATTAAATAATGACTAAAATGCATTAACTAAAGCTTTAGAAAAACTATATATATATATATATATATATATATATATATATATATATATATATATATATATATATATATATATATATATATATATATGTGTGTGTGTGTGTGTGTGTGTATATATAAACCTTGTACATAAAGAAGGAAAAGGGTTATTTTGTGTGCAAAAAACATAAAAAGTGATTTAAAAAAAGAAATGATTATTTTGTGTATCGAAAATGGAAAAAACGCCATTTTGAGTATAAAAAAAACAGAAAGGGGTCATTTTGTGTTTCAAAATAGAAAAGGGTTAATTTTGTGTATCAAAAACAGAAATGAGTCATTTTGTGTATCAAAAACAGAAAGGGTCATTTTGTGTAAAAAACAGGAAAAGGTCTTTTGGTCATTTTGGGTGTTACAAAAGACAAAAAAAAAAAAAAAAAAAAACAGATGCAGGACTTCGCAAAGTGCTGGGGATGGGGTGAGTATAGCGTCATACATAGCAGTGAAACTCCGGGTAATCGTCCACCAGTGTGACTGAATCAAAATGGTACAAAATAATGTATTGTTCTTTTTAATGGGGTTCGTCGGAATGAAAAATCCTTTGAAAGGAGGACTGTTGAAAAGTTGTCTTATATGTGAGGTGGTCCAATTTGCTTGATGCTGGTGTCATCCGGGTTCTCCCCTGTTAACCTGGTTATCCCCTAATCTCCCGGTGAACCCCTGTCATCCTGGTGGTCCCCTGTGATCCTTTTGGTCCCCTGTCATCCTGGTGGTCCCCTGTGATCCTTTTAGTCCCCTGTCATCCTGGTGGTCCCCTGTGATCCTTCTGGTCATCTGTCATCCTGGTGGTCCCCTGTGATCCTTTTGGTTCTCTGTCATCCTGGTGGTCCCCTGTGATCCTTTTGGACCCCTGTCATCCTGGTGGTCCCCTGTGATCCTTTTAGTCCCCTGTCATCCTGGTGGTCCCCTGTGATCCTTTTGGTCCCCTGTCATCCTGGTGGTCCCCTGTGATCCTTTTAGTCCCCTGTCATCCTGGTGGTCCCCTGTGATCCTTTTGGTCCCCTGTCATCCTGGTGGTCCCCTGTGATCCTTTTAGTCCCCTGTCATCCTGGTGGTCCCCTGTGATCCTTCTGGTCATCTGTCATCCTGGTGGTCCCCTGTGATCCTTTTAGTCCCCTGTCATCCTGGTGGTCCCCTGTGATCCTTTTGGTCCCCTGTCATCCTGGTGGTCCCCTGTGATCCTTTTAGTCCCCTGTCACCCTGGTGGTCCCCTGTGATCCTTTTGGTCCCCTGTCATCCTGGTGGTCCCCTGTCGTCCTTTTAGTCCCCTGTCATCCTGGTGGTCCCCTGTGATCCTTTTGGTTCCCTGTCATCCTGGTGGTCCCCTGTGATCCTTTTGGTCCCCTGTCATCCTGGTGGTCCCCTGTGATCCTTTTGGTCCCCTGTCATCCTGGTGGTCCCCTGTGATCCTTTTAGTCCCCTGTCATCCTGGTGGTCCCCTGTGATCTTTTTAGTCCCCTGTCATCATGGTGGTCACCTGTGATCCTTTTAGTCCCCTGTCATCCTGGTGGTCCCCTGTGATCCTTTTGGTCCCCTGTCATCCTGGTGGTCCCCTGTCGTCCTTTTAGTCCCCTGTCATCCTGGTGGTCCCCTGTGATCCTTTTGGTCCCCTGTCATCCTGGTGGTTCCCTGTCGTCCTTTTAGTCCCCTGTCATCATGGTGGTCCCCTGTGATCCTTTTGGTCCCCTGTCATCCTGGTGGTCCCCTGTGATCCTTTTAGTCCCCTGTCATCCTGGTGGTCCCCTGTGATCTTTTTAGTCCCCTGTCATCATGGTGGTCACCTGTGATCCTTTTAGTCCCCTGTCACCCTGGTGGTCCCCTGTGATCCTTTCGGTCCCCTGTAGTCCGAGCGGTTCCCTGTGATCATTTTCGTTCCCTGTCATCCTAGTGGTCCCCTGTTATCCCGATGATTTTCTGTCACCTGGTGGCCCGCTGTCATTCTGGTAACTCCCTGTTATTCTTCTGACTCCCTGTCACCAAGGTTGTCCCAAGTCATCCAGGTGGTCCCTTGTCAATAGGGTGGTCCTCTGTCATCCAGGTTATCCCATGTCATTCTGGTGGTCTTCTCTCATCTAGGTGGTCCCCTGTCATCCAGATGGCTCCCTGTCATCCAGGTGGTCCCCTGTCATCCAGTTGGTCTCCTGTCATCAAGACGGTTCCTTGTCATCAGGGTGGCCCCCTGTCATCCAGGTTATCCCATGTCATTCTGGTGGTCCCCTCTCATTTAGGTGGTCTCTGTCAGCCAGATGGTCCTCTGTCATCAAGGTGTTCCCGTGTCATCCAGGTGGCTTCTATCATTTTGGTGGTCCCTGTCATCTTTTTGGTGGTCCCCTGTTATCCAGGTGGTCCCCTGTCATCCAGATGGTCCCACTTCTTTAATTGTATACTAGCATTGTATAGACGAACAGCTTGTTATATGTGTAATAGGTAGTCCTGAGGTGAAATCCTAACCACGCAAGCCCATAACACTTTAAAACAATCCCAAAACGTTGCGTGGGGGGGAGGGGGGCAGTCATGATAAATAGCCTTTTTTGCCAAAAGCAGAGAGCCTGTGAATTCGCTTCTTAAACGCAGAAGTGTTAAATTTGTTTTTAAAATCTTTTCACCAAATTATATGCTGACGTTACTGGTTTCATAGACCAGAAATTTGACGGTGACTTAGATGGAGCAGTGGGTGTGCCCCACCCCCCCCCCCTTTGAACACGGAGTATAGGTTAGAAAGAACCCCATTTATCTGGAAAACATGGAGTACTTAATGGTTGTGGGGTAAAAAGGTGAGGGAGGGGTGAAAGGTTCTCGACACTAAAAGAGGGGTGTAGGGTTTAAAAGATCGTTCCATAACTGAGCAAAAAAATCATATGTTGTTTGGTTGTTTCTTGGACATGTACTTCTGCCTCCGGTCGTTCAAGCCATGATGAAATGTACCATTTGTATAGGTAGAGGGAGGGATCGAGGGGGGAGGTACACTCGCGAACCAACCGTTACCATGCGTGTCCATGACCTGGGGGGGGGGCACTCGCGAACCAACCGGTTACCATACGTGTCCATGATCGGGGGGAGGCACTCACGTACTAATCAGTTATCATGTGTGTCCATGACCTGTTGGTGGGGGGGGGGGTGGCACCCGCGAACCAATCGGTTACCATGCGTGTCTATGACGCGGGGTGACAGGGGCGGGGCACTCACGTAACAAATTGCCATATGGTTGCCAAGACATGCATTTTTTCAATAAACATCTAGTGAAATTGAGAAAACCCCCCTCCCCAACCCACCTTTTTTTATCTTTTTTGTTGGAAACGAGGAGTACTGCATGGCAATTACACCCCCCCCCCCTCTGTTAACGATATTGGCACTTCGCGCGGACTTCTTCTAGGCCCAAAATTACTCCTTTCTCCGAGTTGCTTTTTTTTTTTTTTTTTGGACACCGATGGTAACTGCCTCTCCCCTCCCTCACCCCCCCCCCCCCCAGGGGAAGAAGGCTCTGATTCTGGTGCAAAAGGTCGGAAAATTGTAGAAAAAAACGTGAAGAATTTGGGGTGGGAGTTTGATGAAGGGGTCATCCATGAAGTATGTCCTATAACAATTTATAACTTTTATAATTCCCTCCCCTGCTTTTCCTGTAGGCTAATAAATTAGTGACGTCACCCATTGACTATAGCAGTAGCGTACGCACGGCTTCATCTCAGTTTTGCGAACCGTCTTTGAAAAAGTATTTTTCCCGCTTTTTGTGGTAAGTGCTTCGAGCTTCAAGCTTTTTTTTCTAGATTAGTGACGTCCTATTTACGTGTAACGCATGTTAACTCTGCCATTCGTGTAACATGTAACACACAGTTTAGTTCTGCATCCGTTAAGAGTAACACCAGTTGTTTTGGCATGCGTCGCATGTTTTACCCGTGTAAAGTCTTTAATTGAGAATGTGATTGGAATATTTTGTGGTACATGTCACAAAAAAACATATGTAAGCTGTTACAAGTGTCGTACAGAAAGCACATGTTGCGCACATATTAGGCACATGTTACGTGCTACACCAGAGCATGCTTTCATATCTTACAAATGACATCAGTGTAAGTTTTGTTGCATTCATTAATTTCGTTTATGTTTCTGCATGTGCTACATGCATTACACAGGTACGTTGCTATATGTGTTGCATGTGTTACATGCATTACACAGGTACGTTGCTACATGTGTTACATGTGTTACATGGATTACACAGTTACATTGCTACATATGTTTCCTGTGTAGCATGTGTTACATGTGTCACGTAGTTACATGTGTTACATGCGTTACATTTGTTATTGTCGCGTTTGTAAATGTGAAAGAAAGAATAAAGTTGCTTGCTTTTTCGCAATGATATTTTTATTTAAAGTAAAAGGTAAAGCAAAGTGGTAACAAAACAGAAGAGTAACAAAATAGAGGGGTAACAAAACAGAACAGTAACAAAACAGAAGGGTAACAAAAGAGAAGGATAACATAACAGAAGGGTAACATAACAGAAGGGTAACAAAACAGAAGGGTAACATAACAGAAGGGTAACATAACAGAAGGCAACAAAATAGAAGAGTAACAAAACAGAAGGGTAACAAAACAGAAGGGTAACAAAAAGGGTAACAAAATAGAAGGGTAACAGATGTTGAACAGACAGATGGTTAACGAAGTCAGTGGCTGATACAGCTTTCGGGCAAGTGGGGGGCGGAGTCAACTTGAGCCAGCGTGGAAGTAGGACATGCGTGCGCTCCTACATATATATATATATACGAAATAAAGCAATGTATAGTTTATTACATGACTTAATTGACAAATAACTGCAATATCTATTGGCTGTTGCGTTCCGGTCAATACTGAACAATTACCGACTTGGGAATAGACCAATCAGATTAAAGCATTTACAAGAGGTCCCGTAACAGTTAAAAACGATCATTGCTTCGTCCCTGTTTCTGTCGTCCCTCGACTGTGTACTTTATTTTTCCTCCAGTACCGTTGTTGCAAAGTACTGAATACTGTAACGACACAAAAGTCGATAAATTCAAGTATAGTGAGCATACTAGCACCTAAAAATAGTCCCAGCATTCCTCCGCATGTGGAGAAGAGTTGCCATGGTGACGAGCTGGGGACTTGTTCTTTATGACTGTACGTCATCGTTCTGAAGTAAAAGTTTATCTCTACTAAGTTCCTTGCCATCGTTTCCGTGTCCTGTACACTCCAGTTGTACCGCGCAGCAATTTCATTGGTGCGTCTATTTGGAAACTGACTGGTGGAGACATCTAGTATATATTCGGTTTTAGAACAAGATGGTGGACAGTCACACTTTGCTTTCCCATTCCCAAAATCTTCAAATCTTGCCAGAAAGCATTGTAAAACATCCGAGAATAAGCACGCATTTTCTGATGACGTATTACGCTCGTACCAATCACAACACTGGCCAAATATGAATTGATTTTGGCAGTCGGACAAACAGGCTTCTTCTGAGTACGGATAGCCATGGATGTCACGTGACTCCTTGCTCAAGCAATCAGAAGCCGAGTAGGGTTTAGGGAGGACCTCGCTATGTTCTTGTTTCATCCCCACGTTGACAAACGTCCCCGGGGCGGTGCTTCTTGAGTATTGTTCAATAAGCGGGAAAACGGCTTGGTCGTGTACGAGAAAATCTATACCGGTGCTTAAACCTAAAACATAGACACAGATTGTGGTGTGTAAAATGCTATTTAGTCTGTACAAATTATTGTCATGATTATAATAATAATTAAAATAATAATAATAATAAAATAAGTAACTAATTAATAATAACAATGAAAATAACAATTAATTAATCAATTAATCACAATAAAATACTGCTACTAATAACAATAATAATAATAATAAATAAATAGATTAATTATTTAATAATAAAATAATTAATTATTTGTAATAATAATAATAATAATAATAATAATTTGATTTAAAGAATTATTTTAAAAATATCTAAAAATTATAAAGAATTTTTTTTGGTATCAGATATATTTAAAAAACATACCGGTGGGTAAAAAATAACCTTCTGGATCCACATTTAGAACAAAATCAATTCCTTTTGGATATCCAGACTCCTTGATCAAAATTTCACCATGCCGTTGTAGATAAGAATAGGGGTTGAACAGATAACAGATCCCTCGCTGCCACACTATAGATTCGATGTAATCTTCACAGTTTACAATCTTTGCCCCAAATCGGCACTGAACAAACATGTCCTGGGCCGCGGGCGCGGCTGACATATATAATTCCCAAAAATTATATCTCGAAAGATATTCGAGCGTTTCGGAAGCGGGCACGTAATTATCGGTTTCGCTGACTGCGATAAAAAACGGCCAGACTTGGTTCAAAATATTGTACAATTCATAATCATTGAATAGAAGTGATGAGTTTACCATCATATTATTAGGACAAAATGTAATTGATGGAAAAGGGAGTCCATTTTCTTCCCTATGTGTGTACTCACTGATCACGGATTTATACGATAGAAAATCGGTCAAAGAATCGCTGAAAATTTTCAAGAAATAGCCACAAGCAGCCATCATAAAACTCATCCAGATTATCCGGCGTATTAAGTGACATTCCTTGTTGCCAACGTAACGTGCTCCATGCAGACTAGTATTCGTCAACAATGATAAAAACTGATCTTTCATTTTCATATCTTTGCCCATTTTTACTGTTATTTTAATATATATTTTTTCCCTCAGTTAATCCTCCTTTAACTTGCCTTGATTATGTTGAAATGATTTTTCAGTTTGTTGTCATTTTCCTTGTCTCTTTCTAATGCGGGCTGTTTACAGATTTTCCCAAGGTTTTTTTTTTCTTCTTGAAATAACAAAATATTACCTCAGGGTATGGCATCCATTAATGTGGTGTCTTTCTTGTGTTTGTTTGAACAATTAATGGATCTCATTTCCGTATTTAACTAAAACGCAGTAACTGACTGACTGCCCGACTTTTCATGAAGCAAATAAAAGACACCCAGGAATGGCAAGGCCATAAAAGGGGAGTAAAGCTCTCCCTCCTCCCCCCTCCCCCTCCCCCTCTCCATCTCTCTATTCAAACCAATCCTCCCCCATTTCCTTCCAGATCGAATCCCCTGCCCCCCCCCCCCCCCCACCCACCTCTGTGGTAATGACTAACCATGACTTGCATATTTGTGAAGTAGGTTAAGTACAACAACCCCCTACAACCACCTCCCAACAAATCCCCGCCCCACCCACATCCCACACCACTCCTACATTGGTCAAGAGATGCCCCGACACCCCGCTCCCACCCTCAACTCAACCCATTCCAACGTACGGCCAACTCTAAACCAGGGCAAGGAAGCCTTGAACTCCCCCTCCCCCACCCGCAAATCACACCTCACAAATAGAACAGGGTAGCCCCGAAGACCCCCCCCCACCCCTCCCGTTCACACCCCACCCCACAGAGGCCCACCTTACGCACAGGACAGGGTAGCCCCAGAAAAGCCCAAACCGTTGACTTGGTTAATTGCTGCGATCTAATTGGTCGGCTCCCAGGTCAATAAATTTTGGAGGTGGGCTTGAAGGTCAACATTTTCTGACTGGTAATAATTAGCAAATTTTGACTTATTTGGAATCAGCATGAAGTATCAATAGCCAATAAAAATACTGATATATAGGTCCACAATAATAATATCTTTATGTCAATAATATCTTTATGTCAATAATATCTTTATGTCAATAATATCTTTATGTCAATAATATCTTTATGTCAATAATATCTTTATGTCAATAATATCTTTATGTCGACTTGGAATAGATCTAGATGTTTTGTTACAGGTTTAACTGTCGTTTTGATTGCAAATAATTGCGATATCAATTAAATGACCTGTGCCATTTGGTCAACATTAAAATATTATTGACGAGGAAATAGACCAATCAGAATGCAGCATTTAACCAAGTCATGTAACGACGCTTTACATTGACTTAGTATGTTTCAATATCTGATATCATTTGACCTTAGTGGTACAAAAAGCCACATTTGAATTAATGGCAATTAAGATTTAATTGCTATTTCGACAACGTCCTTTTCGATGTCTGAATGTGGTATTCGGTCTAGTACACAATGCATTCATGCAAATCCACACCGTACACCGAAAGCTTATTTATTCCGTGTGTATCAAAACTGCCGGTTGCTAGGCAACGGAATAGTTAGTATGACGTCATAGATACAGAAGTAGTGCCATTAGCCCAAGCGCTATTGGAAGAAAACAAACAACAGAGAGAGAGAGGGAGAGAGAGAGAGGCAAATACAGTTTATCTACACTGTACTGAGTACAGGAGGGGGCCTGCTCTTTTAGCAGTCTGGATAGCTCAATCTGGATCGCTGCAAGCACTCGGCATTGTAAGGATAACGTGTAATTTCACTTGGAACCAAAAATAGAAACAATTCGCTCCGGTCTTTTAGCGAGCGTGTGCGTGAAGTGGTTACTTTCTGGTATTTCGATAGACCGAAAACAATTTCATGTTGGAATAGTGATATTTTCCAAATAAAGGTAAGACAAAGTGGCTTTTTAATCTTCACCTTGGATTCTAGCATTTAAGAACAGTTAAAATATGTTTGTGTGTCTGTATAGAACGACTAGTTGGGAGGGGGTTCCCGAAGTGAGGGGGGCAGGGGGGGCAGGCTGGGCAGGGGGGGGGGCAGGGGGGGGGGTAATTGGAAAGAAGGTTTAGACATCCCAGTATTATTCATATATCTGTACCGTGAACCCACAATGACCGTATTCACAGAGGTTAACTGTGCAGTTAACTGATTCCGTTAACTGCGCCATTGGCAACCAGAATATCCGAAAGTGAATGAACAAGTTTATCCTGTTTAACAAACAAAAATCCACCTAAAATTGTTTCCGTGATACAACTGGATCAACCGATTTTCGCCTCAAAATACAATTTACTGCAAAGTTAACTTTTGTGAATGCCAGGGCAGTTGCCCTCAGTACTCCCCACCACCACCACCACCATCACCACCCCCGCATCCCCCATCCAACAAACGCTACCACTTCTGGTCATGGAACTGCAGGAAATCAGCCAATCAACGGCTTCGACAGAAAAAGTTACAGTATCTCGTTGTTGCTTTCATAAACCAATTGATTTCTCTCAACTTAAAAGACGAAACTAAAACACAAGATTCTTTCTCCTCCTCATCGAAGATTAGTGCCCGTCTTTCGCCAAAACAAATAGTCTCTTTTTCCTCAGTCAATCAGTTTTTGTTGTTGTTGTATCCTTGCTATTTTTGGCTCGATTCGAAAAACAAATCGCTGGTTTTGGAAGATAAAATTAAGGCTGGGCAGAGAGGGGTCTTTCCAACCGCACCTACATGGCGGTGCCGTCCCCAGCTTCCACCCCCCTCCCCCAACCCCCCCCCCCCCCCACCCTCCCATCTCTCCGCCCTCCTTCTGGACCGGAGACTACCTGCACTTCTTACATCTCTCAGTTCATCATTTTTTATTACATATTTTTTTTGGACAGCAAATACAAAAAGTAGGTTGTTTGGAGAGGGGAGGGGGGAGGGGGGAGGAGGCGGAGGTTGAAGGGTGCCACTCACAAGCATTCAGTCTTGAGTACTCAGTGATTCCAAAACCCCTCAACAGTTTGAAGAATTGTAAACAACTATTTCGAGTATATCTGACCGATTTTCACCATCTTATAAATTTGCTTCGTTCCGATTGTTTAATAGCCGGCACCTGTCTCTTGTCGAATGTTCGTTACGTTTTGCAGTGGTTACGCCGGTTTGTGTGGAGGAATGGCGGTTTAGATATGTTTGCTGGGGGGGGGGGGGGAGAGGATGCAAGGTATTTTGATTAATATAGCCACCCCCGCCCCCCACCCCCCCCCCCCCCCCGCCCAACACCCCTCAATTTCCTTTGCCTTTTATAATGGCTCTCACGCAAAGGCACAAAAAATGCTTTAAGAAGCTGTTATTTTTGTTTGATAAATACAACGACCATCCCCCCCCCCCCTCCTCCTCCTCCTCCCTTCAAAATCAAAGTTACCAAATGAGAAGTCCCTGTTGTATGTAATACGTGGCAGCTACGGAATGGCCGGCGTGGCAGTTGTATTTATTAATCACAACTGTCTGCAGCAGGCAGTCAATCACCATTACACAAAATGCAGTTAGAAATATCCAAAGTGCTGTTGTTGCTATAGACATTCCGCAATCTACCAGCTGCTCAATTTACTGATTTAATACCATAATTATCGAGTTTATCATAATGGCATGTAGTGAGTTAATTCAAAACTTCAAAACGCGCTCTAGAAGTACATTTCAACGTTGATCTTTAAACTCTACTTTTTCTTCGCAAACATCGCTTTTACTTCAGAATCAAAAGAGAAAAAAAAAACTTCTATTAAATTCATTTTTATACCTTTTTTGTTCTTCAACAAAACATAGTTTTATACCGACAGAAAACGTGGTATCTTTCTGTAACCTAGATCTGAATATTGCACCATTTGCAAGACAGGGCCTGGAAGCTTTCCCAATGGGTGTATATTTCGCTATAAAAGTGTGATAACGGTCTAGTTTATTGCTACACATCATAAACAATAACAAGAGCATAGATTATGGGAAAGCATCTGTTATGCCCAGGCCATGTCTGACTCGATAACAGGAGCGAAACTTTAGGGTGGGAGGGGGGTGGGCGGGTGGTGGGAGGGTCGTGTCCCCTCCCCTCCCTCCGCCACATTCCCACCTTTGCACATTAGTAGATAGATAAAATGAAGTGTTTTTCTGGGGAAGGTATCGCCGTAACAAATATTATTATTATTAGTAGTAGTAGTAGTAGTAGTAGTAGTAGTAATAGTAGTAGTAGTAGTAATAGTAGTAGTAGTAAAAGTAGTAGTTGTTGTAGAAGTAGTAGTTGTAGTAGTTGTAGTTGTTGTAGTAGTAGTTGTAGTGGTAGTAGTAGTAGTAGTTGTAGTAGTAGTAGTAGTAGTAGTAGTAGTAGTAGTAGTAGTAGTAGTAGTAGTAGTAGTAGTAGTAGTAGTAGTAGTAGTAGTAGTAGTAGTAGTAGTAGTAGTAGTATCATTGTTGATTTGTTAGTACTCACCATCTAAAGATGGGATTTGGTCTTGTGACAAGTGCAGTTTTTGTGAAGCTGTGAACGGCTATTTTGTGAACTGCAATACTTTGAATTTGCAGTCTTTCATTTCATAAATAGAAACTTGGAAAACCTGAACTTGAAAAATAGTAACATTCTTACCCCCTCCCCCTCCGACCCTGAAACTCCGACCCCCCCCCCCTCCCCCTCCCCACAAGGTTAGAAAGTCTCGATTCGCCCATACCCTACAGCGGCGTTGATTGGTTGTTACTGATGGATGCACGCTGCTACGTCATGTCAGAAAATCCTCACTGCTTTAGCTACAGATTCCGTGCATTTCATTTTATAGTTACAACTGAACGCGGGGAGGTGGAGGGGGGAGGGGATGGGGGAAGAACGGAGGAGGGGGGCAGGTTTACCTCCCATTGTCCCTAACTCCTCCCCTACACCTTGAAGCAACGAGAAGCAGCCTCATTTTCTCCCGTTGGTTCGAAAAATACAGGGAAGAGCCTGGACGGAAGGGGCTGGCCGCGGGGGTGAAGGTGTGCAAGGGATTTCCATGCCAATAGCCGCCCCCACCACCCACCCCGCCCCCCCCCCCTACCCGGACACAAACACACTCACAAACAAACAATGAGCGCTTAGACCATTCTTCAAATAATCGTTTTAAATTCCCCAAAAAATTGCTTACTAGCCTTCAATTCATAATTGCAAATGTAACAACAGGATTCAAACTATTTCTGTATAACCCTATACTGAATTGAACAAAACTACACAAAAAGATGGTGAGGGAGGAAGGGGGAGAGGCCGGGGGGGAAAGGGGGGAGGGGGTGCTTAGATCAAAGAGGCGAATAACAGGCATAAAGGTGTTTGATATTAAACAGTTGGCTGTATTCCATTAGCAGCCGACATCTTTCTAAGAATACAGTCGAATTCCACAAGCGATACATTTGAGTAGCACTCACTTCTGTTCCGACTGCCTAATTCACCGATTCTTTAGATAAGTGTAACATTAATCCCCGACTAGAGAGACCCATTTCCTTTACACAAAAGCTGTGAGTATTTTCAGTCTAATTTATTTTATCGATCTTTGTTATAAATTAACAAAATCACCGTGTTGGAATGCACATTTTCCTGTCTTTATTTTCGAGTAAAAAAAGTCCGAGTATTATTTTTTGAGTTCAGTTTGTTTGCCCGGGAGTTGTTATTTTTTTCAAACATGTTTTATCTTTATTTTATCTAACAAACTCTCTCTTGCCATGTCCAGATATGTGATGTTACACACATACACACACACAAGCACACACACACATCCACCCTCTCTCTCATACACACACAACGCCCCCTCCCCATCCCTGCTTTTTTATTTTGTGGATCTAATTTTATTTCCGCTAATGACCAAATATTTCCTCCACATTCATTAATTTTCCCGTCAGAATCATCCATATCAATAGTCAACAACATTTTATTGACAGGGCTGTTATCTTTACCTCTACACTTCTTATCATAGATAAGAAAAAAAACGGAAAATTGAGTATCGATCAATTCATAAGTGAACTCCTATCATATGATAAGGGTATGAGGTATATATACAGGTCTAATTTCTCCGCATACGTTTGCCTGTGAGGTGTTTTGCCCCAGCCAAAGCAAATAGTTGGTCCGATGTTTTCTTGCTGCTGTTTCGTTTCTTTCGAGATAAGCTTTCCCGTGCTTGATTTGTTGCTCGCTGTTATCTGGTCGTTGTTATTTAACAGCTGACCTCCGGAGCTGACCTCTGCTTGAAATGAACGGCCGTAAAGCTTATGGATTTAAAAAAGTAGTTCCGGTCTAGTCCTAAGCGTACTAATTTGCAGGAAGTGAGGTGGTCTGGGGCTGTGTGTAGCCCAACAGCCGGTGGATGACGTCACAAATTTTACGTATAGAACAGGGAGCGGATTCAAAAAGTCCGAAATTTATGTGTATGTACTTTATGGATGACCCCTTCCAAACAGATCCTAAGTTCTGACCTGGTCAAGGTCACGGCGACTTCTGGGTCAGAGGTCACAGTGACCTCTTGACCTCTCTAAATTAGGAGTCACGGTGGCTTCTTTAGGTGAGGGGTCACGGGGACTTCTCTAGGTCAGAGGTCACGGTGGGTTCTGTAGGTCAGAGGTCACGGTCACCTCTCTAGGTCAGAGGTCATCATGACTTCCGTTGGGGGTCATGAAGGCGACACCAGGGAAGTTCCTCCTTCGACTCACCTCAACCCACACCTAGTACCTTAAAATCCAAGACACTGCCCCACCCAAGGAAAATATGAGCATTTGACCACTTTTTAATTGCCCTGTTCCAGAAACTTTTCCTTATATGAAGAACCGTCTCAGAAAGGACCATTCCGGAAAATGAAACAAACTCGGGCTCAGTCGCCTGATGGTCCCTTTTCCGGGGCTTTACTGTACAAGTTCAAGAAACTCTTTACTTTCTTCAGCAGAGGAACGTCCATAGACCATAGTTGAAAAGCTAACCCGAAGTAACTGCTATTAACGGCGCTTAACATGCCAAAACGAGAAACATAAACCAAGAGTTAGGGAGTACATTTGTTAGGAACTCTGGATACTCCAACCATATAATTGACAGCTGTAGGTCAAGGTCACCGTCCCAGTATCCGGAGAGAATCGATGATGGTCTTGTTGTGCAGGAATCTCGGAAATAAGTCCACCTTTTGGACTGGTCTATAGGGTGGTTTAAATTCAGTGGTGGTTTTATTTTGAGAAGTTTTCTCAAGTAAAAGAGACTGGGAATGGGGATGACGCGAAGCGGTCTTATTTCTAAAGTGGTCTTATCCAGGGTGGTCTTTTTTCCGGACTGGTCTTATTTCGGGGGATTTTATTTCAGGACTGGTCTTATCCAGGGTGGTCTAATTTCCGGACTGGTCTTAGTTCGGATGGTCTAATCTCCGAACTGGTCTTATCTCAGACGTTCTTATTCCCTTATTCCCGGAGAGGTCTTATTTCAGGGATGTGGTTTTACCTTACGGTTCTCACGCATGCGTGCTTATAATCTACGTGCCTGCATACCTATAGATTCTGTGCGTCCATAAATTCTCAGTGTGCCTTTTTCAGATCTTTCTTTTTTTTTTTAGAGATCAGATAATGCACTATAGAACTATCAGTGGCAATCTCATTCCTACCTTTAACAAAAGAAAAAAACCCAATCGCTCACAAGAGCAGTGAGGAGGAAAACTGGTTTTGTACGTTTTTAGTCGATTAAGTGTCGAAAAACAATGTGCGTATGAGAGATAAGCAACGAATCGTCCAGTCTTGCGTAACGTACACAAGGCAAGAAAAAATGTGTTTATTTAGAACGTTTCTCAGGTGATTGAGAGGTTCATAAAGAGGACGGAGATCTCTCAAATATTCGCAGTAGTGGTGTTTAGGGACCATCTACAAAGCACATGAGTTGTGATGGTGTTTAGGGACCTTCCATAAAGTACCTTAGCTGCAGTGGTTATTGGGGACCGTCCGCAAAGTACCTGAGATGTGTTTGTGTTTAGGGACCATCCACAAAGTTCCTTAGGTGTAGTTGTGTTTAGGGACCATCCACAAAATCCATAAACTAGAGTGGTGTTTAGAGAGCCTCCTGTGGTGGTGTTAAGGGACCATCCACAAAGTATCTGAACTGTAATGCAGTTTAGGGACAATCCACAAAATCCATAAACAAAAGTGGTGCTATGGGACCATCCACAAAGCATCTGCTTAAGATATTATTGTGTTATTTATCCAAGATATTTACAAAAGAAACTTGTTGCATTATTGAATTAGGGAGCGTAAATTAAGAAACACACACACACACAAACAAACAAATATTCGTTCAGATGTGAGCCTAACACTGTGTGGGGAATTATTTTATTTTTAGAAAAAATGAAAGAGGAAAAGGGTTCGAACCCCATAGGCAAATACATCCCGACCCTGCTGGCGGTGGGAGCAGCGCTGGCGTCATGGAAGCTGTTGGGAGGGCCGGAACTGCTGGAGGGACTGAGCAAGAAAGAACTGCTGGATGAATACGACTATGTCATCGGTGAGTGTGAGTGAGTGTGTGTATCTGTGTGTGTGTGTGTGTGTGTGTGCTTGGAGGGCCGGAACTGCTGGAGGGACTGAGCAAGAAAGAACTGCTGGATGAATACGACTATGTCATCGGTGAGTGTGAGTGAGTGAGTGTGAGTGAGTGAGTGTGTGTGTGTGTTTGGGTCTGTGTGTGGGTCTGTGTGTGTGAGACTCTGCGTGTGGGTCTTTATGTGTGTGTGACTCTGTGTGTGGATCTGTGTGTGTCTCTGCGTGTGGGTCTGTGTGTGTGTAACTCTGTGTGTGGGTCTGTGTGTGTGTGTGACTCTGTGTGTGGGTCTGTGTGTGTGTCTGTGTGTGACTGTGTGTGTGTCTGTGTGAGTCTGGGAGAGAAAGAAAGAGAGAAAGAAGATTGCTAAGGAAAGAGCATTTCCTCTGTACACACCTTCTTGAATATATAAAAGGGATTTCCTTTCATTATTACAGTGGGAGGGGGCACTTCCGGTGGCGTCATTGCAAGCAGGCTGTCCGAGGACAAGGACAAATCCATCCTGCTGATAGAAGCCGGTGGCAATCCGGAGACCAATCCGGATATCGACATTCCGATTTTCACGGATAAAGTACGAGGCACAGAATGGGACTGGAGCTACAGAACCGTGCCCCAGAAAACAGCCTGCAAGAGTCATGAGGACAAGGTGAGGACAGCTTCTTGTTGTTGTTGTTCTTCTTCTTCTTCTTCCTCCTCTTCTTCTCCTTTTTTCTTCTTCTTCTTCTTCTTCTTCTTTTCTTCTTCTTCTTCTTCTCTTCTTTTCCTTCTTCTTCTTCTTTTACTTCTACTTCTTTTCTTATTCTTCTTCTTCCTCCTCTTCTTCTATTGTTTCTCATTCAGTCGAACATTTACATTGAGAACAAGCGCCTGTGAGGAACAAGTACTGCAAGAATTGCCGGGGAGGAACGACTAAAATGACTCCTTTCTCTTTCAGGCTAGCACATGGCCCGCGGGGAAGGGCCTCGGAGGAACGAGAATTGCCGGGGAGGAACGACTAAAATGACTCCTTTCTCTTCCAGGCCAGCATATGGCCCGCGGGGAAGAGTCCTGGAGGAACGAGAATTGCCGCTGAGGAACGACTAAAATGACTCTTTTCTCTTTCAGTCAAGCATACGGAGGAACAAGTATGGCCTGAAAGGAACAAATAAAACTACTCCTTGCTCTTTCAGGCTAGCATATGGCCCGCGGGGAAGGGCCTCGGAGGAACAAGTAACATCAATTATATGCAGTACCTGCGCGGCTCCAGACACGACTACGACGAGTGGGCCAACAACGGAGCGACGGGGTGGAGCTACAAGGACGTCCTGCCTTACTTCATCAAGTCGGAGGACAACCAAAATGGCGGCTACGTCAGAACGGGTGCGTAGTCACAGGACGGGGGTGTAGTCACAGAACTGGTATGTAGTCACAGAACGAGGGTGTATTCACAGAACGGGGGTGTAGTCACAGAACGGGTATGTAGTCACAGAACGTTTGTGTAGTCACAGAACGGGTATATGTAGTCACAGAACGGGGGTGTAGTCAAAGAACGGATATGTAGGCACAGAACGGGGGTGTAGTCACAGAATGGAGTGTAGTCACAGACCGGGTGTGTGATCATATTGCCTTCGAAACGTAAAGTTGTTGAACTTGTTTTGGTCTTTAGTGTCCAAATATTCCATATTTAAATGTTTCTTTAATTGTTTTATGTGTTTTTGTCTTTATGCTTCTGGTTTTGTGTTTGGTGGTTTGAAAGTAGTTTTGAATGTTATTTTTTTGTTCCCCTATTCCTTGAGTATTTAAATAATGCAATGTTTTTGCTAACGTTACGCCATTCCTCGGGGGTTTCCAAGTGTTCCGTGACCTTTTTATTTCTGTTCCACCGTTCTTTGAGTAGTTATACCGTTCCTAGTTCCACAGTTCCTTTTCATGTCTTTACGCCAGCGTTCCGTTGTTCCTCAGTACTTTTGTTCCGTGCTGTAGTGTTCCACGGCTTCGGCGGCCGCCTAGCAGTACAGAGCGTGGAACTGTCGCCGATAAACAGCGTGATGAAGAGAACGTTTGAGGAACTGGGCGTGAAAACAAGAGATATCAACGGCCGTAACATGTTCGGTGAGTCATCGTTATACCTGTGGTGAGTCATTGTGATGTTCTGTGAGTCATCATAATCAATTCTTAGAGTCATCATGGTATTCTGAGTGAGTCATTGTGATATGTTAAGTGAGTAATCGTAATGTGCTGAGTGAGTCATCGTGATGTGCTAAGTGAGTCATCGTGATGTGCTGAGTGAGTCATCGTGATGTGCTGAGTGAGTCATCGTGATGTGCTGAGTGAGTCATCGTGATGCGCTGAGTGAGTCATCGTGATGTGATAAGTGAGTCATCATCACATGCTGAATGACTCATCGTGATGTCTTGAGTGCGTCATAGTGATAGGCTGAGTGATTCGTCATGATGTGCTGAGTGAATCGTTGTGATGCTAAGTGAGTCATAGCGATATGACAAGTGAATCATTATCATATGCTGAGCGAGTCGTCCTGATGCGCTGAGTGAGTCATCGTGGTACGTATTCTTGAACCAGTAGTCAACAGCATGTAACACGTTTCTGAGTCACTGCATCCGTAGTTTCGTTGAATCTTTGTAAAAAAACAGCAATACACAACAGAAGTAACTATGTGGATGTTACTTTTCAGGGTACGGACCCACACAAGCCACCGTCCGCTGGGGCGTGCGATGGGGGACGTACCGGGCGTTTATCAAGCGAGTCCTGCATGTGCCCAATCTCAATGTGGTCACACACACGGAAGTCCAAAAGGTAAGTCAGACTCCCCGCCCCACTCCGCCCCCATCCCCTCCCCCCCCCCCCCCGCCTGGGTGTGCGATGGGGGACGTACCGGGCGTTTATCAAGGGAGTTCTTCATGTGGCCAATCTCAATGTGGTAAGTCAGACCCGTCGCCTCCCCCAACCCACTCAACCCATGCCCCCACAAACTAGGAATGTAACTCAAACTCCCACCCTTTCCGCCCCACTCAACCCATGCCCCCACACTCTAGGGAGAGTAAGTCAGACTTCCCCCCCCCCCCGCTCCACCCTCACCCCTCACCACCTTTCTGAGCAAAAAAAAAGAACTATGCAAAATTGAGATCCCTTTACATAGAGATACTGAGGATTTTATCCCCTCCCCCCTGCCCCCCCCCCCTCCTGGAGGGTGTGCAGGGGTTTTCACATACCAGTTGGCAGAGGAGATTATGGCTCTCTGTTAACAGACATAACAAATAAGTTTTCTTTAAAATTATGTAAGTTGCTAACGGACACTTCCTAAACATTTTTGCATTCGTAAATAGTGGATGGTCCGTAAGGTATTACTAAACACATTCTAACGTTGGCACTACTTTCTGCTCTACAGATCATTTTTGAAGGACGCAGGGCCGTCGGCGTAGAGATATTACACGAAGGTGAAGTGAAAGTAGTCCGCGCGAGGAAAGAGGTTGTGTTATCCGCCGGAACAATCGGCTCAGCAAAACTGCTCATGCTTTCTGGTATAGGACCGAGGGCCCATCTCAAAGAATTGAAGGTAAATATATGCTCATTCTTGCCGCCAAACAAAATAACAAATGAACATATCAGACATCTGATGTAAATATGTTGTTGATTTTATAAGGTGTACAGGCGCAATATCATTGTCATGATCTATTAAGAAAGTTTTTTTAAGAATGACATCTACAAAAAATACATAAAAGAACTTATTCTTACAGAACCTCCCCTGTGGATTTGATGGAGGGAGGAGGGGTGGGGGTTGGGGGAGGGTCTAAAACCTAAAAATACATGAAAACTACAGCTGAATTTTAAAATGAGAAAAGTGAGTATATTTTCAAGATCGCGTGATATTTTCTCTCAGATTCCATTGGGTAGTGCTCTACAAATGGAGAATAACCAATAAAATCACGTGATACTTTCTCAGATTGAGATTCCATTGGTTGTGGCTCTACCAATGGGAAACAACCAACAAGATCACTTTTTTCAGATTCCATTGGTTGTTGACCTACCAATGAGAAACGACCTGCAGGACCAGGTGACAATTTCTTTAAGATTCCATTGGTTGCGGATCTATCAATGGGAAATAATATTTTTTCAGGTGCCATTGGTAGCTGGCCTACCAATAGGAAACAACGTACAAAATCACTTGATATTTTCTTTCAGACTCCATTGGTTGCAGATCTACTAATAGGAAACAACCTATAGGACCATGTGATAATTTCTTTCAGATTCCATTGGTAGCTGATCTGCCAGTGGGAAATAACCTACAAGATCACGTGATGTCGGACGGCATAGAATTCTTCACACCATATAAGGGAGTGTCAATAACCGCAGCCAAGGCGGAGAACTTCCTAAGTGCTTGGGCCTACTCTCTCATTGGTTCAGGTCTGAATATATTTGCATAAATTTGCATGTATCTGCATATGTAGTTTTAGTTTAAGGTTGTAATTTGGACAGAGAAAGACTTCTAAGACCATCTGCATTTCATATCATAAGAAAAGTAAGAACACCTTAAATAGCAACTTATTCCTATAAGCGAAATCCCTGAAAACACGAAAATCCATCCACCTCCCCTCGCCAACACAAAAGGGGAGAGGGCTTCGGAAAAAGAAAATACCAGAAAAATCCTTAAAAAACCCGTCACATATGACAAAGTTATAACTATAGAAAAATAATCATCCCGGTAAAATAACTCACGGAATAAAAGTGACCATGCTGGAAAAAATCTAAAAAAAGATCACTCCGTGAAAAAACGACCATATCTTCACTTTTATCCAGTCCGTGAAACACCCTTTAATATGTGTAGTATTTTGTTACAGGCATGAAAAGTAGTCCGAGATTTCGCGAAGGAACAGCGTACATCAAACTGAAACACCAACCACCGCAGTACAAGTATCCCCTTGTCGCACTCCACCTGGTGGCAAATATACAAGTTTACCCAGCGAAAGCACTCAATATTGTCGAAGAGGTGATGCATGATTTCAGCTGGGTAGGGGGAGGGAGGAGGTAGGGGATCCAGTGGGATCACGAAGTCTGATCCCCACCCCCCTCACCCCCACCACCCCCTCACCCCTTCCCGTTGCCTTGTAAAACACTTTTTTGTCAAACACCATGCGTTTCGCAATCCATGAACATGACGTCAGCTTGGTCCAGCCTACTCCCTTTTTATTCACAATTTATGACTGAAAATTAACTTGACCTGGCCTACACCTGGCCTAGTTTGGCTTAGCCTACAAAACTTCCTTTCACGATGTACGGCCTAAAATTGAGCTTGGCCTGGCCTACACCCCCTTCCGTGCACAATCTATGACCAAAACATGAGCTTGGCTTAACGTACACACCCCCAGTCATAAACTATGGCCAAAAATTGAGCTTGGCCTAGCCTTCACCCCTCCTGTAAACAATGTATGATCTAAAATTGAGCTTGGCCTAGCCTTCAACCCTCCTGTAAACAATGTATGATCTAAAATTGAGCTTGGTCTAGCCTTCACCCCTCCTGTAAACAATGTATGACCTAAAATTGAGCTTGGTCTAGCCTTCACACCTCCTGTGAACAATGTATGACAAAAAATTGAGCTTGGTCTAGCCTTCACCCCTCCTGTAAACAATGTATGACCTAAAATTGAGCTTGGTCTAGCCTTCACACCTCCTGTGAACACTGTATGACCAAAAATTGAGCTTGGTCTAGCCTACAAGTTCTCCTGTGCACAATATATGACCACGCATTTGAGTTGGCGCGACTTGCAGCCCCATCCCATCCCGATCCCCTCAACCATTTGCTAGATTCTGAATCATCCCTGGATTCATTATTTCCACGCAACATTACTTGGAATTATCAGTTCTCTTGAGGCAATTTTTTTTTTTTTAAAGTAATGGCCGGAAGACTCATTTGTGCTATTTTTGAATTCTGTGGTGGTGAATAATCCTGTGCAGTAGTTTAGCTGAGGCAATTTGAGCGAAGGTCAATCCCCCGCTTTCCAACCTGGCCAGATTCGAACCAGGGACCATAAGATTGCAGAACCAACGCTGTTCCGACTGAGCTAACCGTCACTCCCTTGAGGCAATCTGATATTTTCAGGATTACGACGCGATCCACGCCGATCCACCACAAAAGGAAGGGTTCACAATCTTTCCCGTTTTGCTCCATCCAAGGAGTAGAGGAACTGTCAGACTGGCATCTTCTAACCCAGAAGATCCACCCCTCATCAATCCAAACTATTTGTCAGAGGATGCTGACGTCACGTATCTAGTCAATGGTATGTGTGACGTCATTTCTATTGACCCCGTCAAACGTGACATCACTAATAGCTAATAGTCGAGTGTGACTATGTAGTCCAAGTTACATTATGTGTGACGGGACTTATTTAGTCAATTGTACGTCACGTGAGAGGCCAGTTTTCTAGTCAATATATTTGTCTGCCTGCTCTACAAACACGGTTCGATTTTGTATTTTTAAGCATTAAATTATCTCTTTCATTTGTAGTCTTCCTTATTGCATCATACTGCTAAACCAATGAAATTATTGGCTTAATTGAATAAAATGGTTAAATTCAAACTTTTAATTATTTTAGTTATACTTATTTATCTGATCAGCTATAAATATGATTAAACTGGTGATTACATTTATTATGTGATAGTGTGTGAATTTATTGTGTGGTTTTAGCCATGAAATATGCCAAGAATCTCATAAAAATGAAACCGCTACAAGATTGGGAATTCACGATCAACGATAAGCTCCTCCCACAATGCGCGCGCGCAGGCAATTGGACAACGGCTTATCTCGAGTGTTATCTCAGACACATCACACTATCAGGATACGCACCTGTTGGCACCTGCAAGATGGGGGCGCTGGGAGATCCCACGGCAGTTGTTGACCCATTGCTCAGGTTTAAAATATCATTGATTTATTGACTGACTGATTGATTGAGTGATATTAGTTTTTTGCTTATTAAATTTTAATTGAATAGCCAAGCTTATTTGAAACCATATAATAATAGTTTAATCGTTGCATATTTTGGTATTTGCAAATCAAAATATTTAGTTTGTAACCTATATAGGCAATAAATATATATATATATATATATATATATATATATATATATATATATATATATATATATATATATATATATATATATATATATATATATATATATATGTATGTATGTATATATATATATATGTATGTATATATATATATATGTATGCGTTTAAAGAGTTCGTGGCGTGAAAGGACTGCGTGTGGCCGATGCCAGCGTCATACCGTCTTCTGTGAGCGGAAATACATACGCAACTCAGGTAGCCATTTTGTGTACTCTTGTTTATTAGGCTGCGGTACTCCTGGTACTTCCCAGTACTTCACCTCATTATCGCCCTTAACTTCACTGTGGCCATTTACTTTTTCAATCCAAAGTATTAAAAGTCTGAATCAGACCCCTGACCTGACCAGATTAAGTCGTGCTCTGATTGGCTAATACCGACGCGTTTACCAAAATGTGATTATGCTCATTCTCATCTCATTCTTCTCATCACATTCTTCTCATCACTTTCTTCTCATCACTTTCTTCTCATCACTTTCCTCTCATCACTTTCTTCTCATCACAAGTAAACCTTATTTTGCTTAGCTATACAGAAGGAATATTTCAGTTAGCTACTCAAATTGACCTTTCGTCACAAAGTCTCCAACTTTGTACTGAAACCACAGGGTACAGATGCAGAGTACTGAAGGTGAATATAAGTACTGTATGTACTCATATTGCTTTGTAGTGCTTTGTAAGGCTGCGTTTGGCAGAGAGTGATATAGAACATTTATGTAGATATAGTGATATAGAACATTTATATCAAAATATCAAAATATTTAGCCCTGGTTTTCATTTTCCTAAGCAGTACAACTATTCATACTATCCTCGCCTGAGAAGGGTTACAGTATGTGTCCTGAAATTCCAATATATCAGGTAACATTTGCAGGTGATGATTGGAGAGAAAGTAGCAGACCTGCTCAGAGAAAAGGACACAGTGAAGCCGATTAGAGACTATTTCAAGCACCTGCTGGATGTGAAACATGACAGGTACATAAATTCCCGGCATGCAACGCGCTCTTAAGCGTCTTGACATGAGATGTGCTCTTATGCGTCCAGACAAACAGAGAGTTCTTATGCCCATATCCCCTAAAACACCTGTGAAACATGAAAGGTAAATAAAACTTCCCGGCGCACAACACGCTCTTGGGCACCCTGGCATGTAATACGCTCTTAAGCGTCCTGACACGCAGCGCGCTGTTACGCCTATGCTCTTAAATACTTGTAAAACATGACAGGTAAATGAAAATTCCCGGCGTGCAGCGTGCTGAAAAGCGTCCTGGCATGTTACACACTTTTAAGCGTCTGACATGCAGCGCGCTCATATGCGTCTGACATGCAGCGCGCTCTTTGGCGTCCTGACATGATGCGGGCTCTTATGCGTTCTGAGATGCAGCTCGATCGTATGCGTCCTGACATGCAGAGCGCTATTATATGTTTGACATGCAGCTCGCTTTTATGAGTCTGACATGCGGTTCGCTGTTATGCGTCCTGACATGCAGCTCGCCGCTATGAGTCGTGACACGTAGCACGCTCTTTGGCGTCCTGACATAATGCGGGCTCATATGCATTCTGACATGCAGCTCGCTCGTATGCGCTCTGACGTGCAGCTCGCTCTGATTCGTCTGACATGCAGCTCGCTCTTATGCATCCTCACAGGTGGGACCCTCGTATGCGTTCTGACATGCAGCTCGCTCGTATGCATTTTGATATGCAGCGCGCTATTAAGCGTTGTGATATGTAACGCGCTCGTATGCGTCCTGACACGCTCTTACGCCTACACCCCAAAAGTATTTGTGAAACACGATCGGTAAATAAATTCCCAGCATGCAACGCGCTTTGATGAATGTACTCTCAAAGTTCTTTTCATTCAGAATGGGTAACACTAAAATATAATTACAAGTAAGAACGAATAAATATGAAAGTGCGATTTCGATTTTTGATGTGCAAAAATAGCTATCATGTTTGAGCGACCTGAATAATTGTAATTTCATTGTGGATAACTTTTTTTGTGTTTAATAATTTACATTTTGTGTGTGAAGTATCACATATTTAACACTTGATATTTTCATAAGCCTATTGAGTAATATCATTAAATATTAAGTAGTTAATGATAACAATAATAACAATTATATAATTATATATATATATATATATTTATATATATATATATATATATATATATATATATATATATATATATATATATATATATATATATATATATATATATATATATATATATATATATATATATAATTATATATAATTTCTACTTAGTCTAATAAACTGTTGTGTTAAAATCTTGTCGTATATTTTTATTGCAGAATTAAGGAGTAAGGATTTGATTTATTTCTTATGGTCTTAACCCCTTTTCCGTTGCCTTGTACCAAACTTTCCATTTTCTAATTTTAATCTCGAGCTCCCTCAGTTCAAAAAGGTTACTGTGGCAAAAATTGAGCGATATTACCATAATGATAATGCAAGTCATGTAATCTTTACAACTGAGCTCCAACATAATACGTATATAAAAACAATAGTCTGGTGTGAGAGAAATCTGGCAAAATCCTTAGCGATGTTTAAGAGACTTTTTTTTTTGAAGAGAGTTTTTGCTCAAGGAAAATCAAATGCAAATAAAGTAAAATATCTCAATTAAAAATAGAAAACCTAGATTAGGGCCAGAAATGTAACACAAAATCATCAAAAATTAAAATACACAAGGAAAAATAAAAACTTCGAAGAAAACAAAAAAATCTAAAATTAAATAAGCCTTGAAAAGATATATTTTAGGCATAACATCAGTACGTCATAGAAGAGTTTTTATGATACCAGTACGTCATACAAGCGTCTTTATAATATCAGTATGTCATACAAGACGTCTTTATAATATCAGTACGTCATACAAGACGTCTTTATAATATCAGTGCGTCATACAAGACGTCTTTATAATATTAGTACGTCATGCAAGACGTCTTTATAATATCAGTACGTCATACAAGACGTCTTTATAATATCAGTGCGTCATACAAGACGTCTTTATAATATTAGTACGTCATGCAAGACGTCTTTATAATATCAGTACGTCATACAAGACGTCTTTATAATACTAGTTAGTCATACAAGACGTCTTTATAATATTAGTAAATCACACAGTGGAACTGAAGTACAAATTGCCAATTAAAGGTGCAAATATGTGACAATGCAAACTGGTAAAAATACGAATGTGTAAAAGAAGCCGCAAATAACGAATTTTAATTTTTTACCCCCACCCCTTCCTTCACATTTCAACTTTTATATCTTGATTTTAACTTTCTTCTTGTATTCTTGTTTTCATGTCTATGAACATCAGTAAATATCTGGCTCAGCATTTCTTTAATCGAGAATTTCTATTTTATTAATTTCCTTCAAATTTGTCCAAATCTGCATTTCACCTTTTCACTTACCTTTTATTTGAGTTACAGAATGAAATTATATTTTGCAAAGCTCACATTGATTTCTCAACCTTTTATTTCTTTTAATTTTAATTTTCCACTGAATTTAGGGCCACTTTTAATAATTCTCTTTCCTTTAACAATCCAATGTATTCTCATTGTGTTACACCTGAATTCTGCATCGATTCCCCATGTGCAAATAATTTTGTACCAATATTCTACTTCTGTTCCCGTGCTATAAGTGGATTAATCCGGAATTCTAGATCTACTTTCCATATGGATAAAACCGGTACATCCGGTTTAACTAGAAATCTACAAGTGTTTGTCTCCCTGTATGGCCATTGTTCCGTATTGTGTGTATTCTCAACTAATTAACTTTGTAACAAAACATCAAAAAGTATGATGTTTATAGTAAAGTGTTTTTCTAATAAAACGCAACAGTTTTTAATATTGTTTGAACATTCAATCAGCTATCATAGATCATGTTGTTATATTTATATTACAATAACTATAGGGTTACAGGATACATAAAATGTTTTATATATTTTCCCTAACTGCAATATATACATTCCAGTGAGTATTGAACCATTATCGAATTGATCAGTCAGACTACATCATTTTTCCCAAGTCATGGAACAAATGTAAATTAGCATGGTTCATCGAATATCATATTGTATAAATTATGAGTAAGTACATTCTGTTGTGTCATATAGCGTGCATCGTGTTGTATTTAGGCCAAGGTAGTGTACATTCTGTTGTGTGCATAATGAGAAAGCGTGCATTGTTGTGTTGTGCTTGCAGGATAATGGAGGATGAGCAAGGCGTCCATGAACATCCTCCCGGTGAGGAGGACGAAGAGGTCAAGGAGATCAAAATAGCTACAGGAAAGAAACCAACCAAGAAGCCAAAGAAGAAATAAACAAAATGTCATCTTAGATAAGTCATTCGCACTGCGTTGTCTGATATTGATATTAAATCATTTATGATACGGCATATACGCTGTACCATCTAATCGTGTTACGAGCCAGGTGGCATGATATTGTATATTTCGTTACCAGTTTACGTCACCCATTATACGTCACTGCTGCACATCTCATATATTTCTGACCTATGCAGTACAACGTTGCGCTTGCTCTTTCACCAGTGGTACGCTACCTATGATGTAATGTGTACTGCATCATCTGATCCACGTCTGGAATACGTAGTTTGAATGATGCGTTGCGTCATCAGGTTCACCATGAAACGTCATATACGTTGTGTCAACCGACCGTGGTTTGAACCACATCGTGTAATGTTGTGTGCTTCGTCATTATGTATTACGTCATATAATATATATATATATATATATATATATATATATATATATATATATATATATATATATATATATATATATATATATATATATACGCTATGTTATCTGATCCAATTCTGGGCTATGCAGTGTGAGGTTGTGTGCTTCGTCACCAGTATTACGTCACCTATACGTCATCGTCATTGCTACGTCATCATTACGTTGTTAGTACTAGTTATCTTGCTTTTTGTTAATGTATGCAATGCCATTATACTACATCCTCTACAGTATTATGTCATCTGTACAACATCATCTGCAGTATTGTGTCATCTAAACAGCGCATTGTGCAATTTGAGGAATTATATACCCGTAAGGTGTTTTTCACCAAACATGTTAGAATAGCCCAAAAGAGTAGTTTTGTTGAGTGATGAAAGTTTGCTCAGACAAGAGCACAGTACTTGTGAGAATACGCCAGGAAAACATAAATCCTTTTGTCAGCCTCAGGATGAATCATTAAGATCGCGTTATGGCAAAAATGACTGGGTAGGATATAAACTATTTGAAATAAAAAACGAAATCTACTCAGTGTCTCTTTCGCAGAAGACCTCTATCTTAAAATCCATGCAAACAAGTAGAAAGCGTGATTATAACTTCTGGCATCTTGCTTTTGTAGTTCTAGTACTTGTGCTGGTCACGAATACACAAGACAAAATTTAATTTCACGAAAGCTTTCTTAGAGTCTTTTATCTTATAAAAGATAAAGAAGTTATGCATCAGAAAAAATGCCGAAGAATTTCGTTGAAAATGTTTTGCTGTTAAGAATACTTTTTCTACCAAGAAAACTTTTTGTTTCTAAGATCTAAGAATACTAGACTTTGCTTCTAAGAATACTCTTACTTGCTGAAAAGATTTCTTTGTTTGCTCCTATAAATACTTTTCTTGCGGCTGAGAACATGATTTGCTCATTGCGTTTTCAAATGAAAATCATTTGATGTGTGAATTGTTCCGTCCTTTAACAGTGTTGTAACCTATATGTGTCAGAAACGCTTAATTGCCCATTGGAAACGAGGTCTAGGCCTAGGTCGAGCAATTCACGTTTCTGTAAACGATACTGTGAAGCCAAATAATCTAAAAGTAAACATTGCTAAAATAAAAAATGTCTTACGTTTGATCTGAGTGCTGTGTTTATGCTGCTTTGTTTGATGTCGTATAGTGATATGGCCCATTTTAAGTTAGGCTTCAGTCTTGTTATTGGGATACTGGTAATTGCAACTGCGTTCGCTTCTCTACGTTTGGATTTCTTATTTCTAAGCCAGAGCTTCTAACCTCCAAGTTAGGTTCCTGACCTACAGATTAGAGTTTCTAGCCTCTAAGTTAGAGTTTCTATATTCTAACTTATGTTTCTGACCTCCAGGTTAGAGTTTCTATCCTCTTCGTCAGGCTACTGACATCCAGGTTAAAGTTCATATTCTTTAAATTAGGGTTTCTAATCTCTAACTTAATGTTCCTGATTCTAACCTTGAATTATGGTTCCTAAACTCTATGGTAAGGTTCCTTACGTCTACGTTTGATTTCTAAGTTAAAAAAGAATGTACTAAAATTGTTCTAGTGTGTTATTAGTGTATTGATTTTGATTATGTTTCCGTGGACATTGTGTTCTTTAAATAGTGCACAGGGGAGATAAGAATATGGTATGTTTGGAGAGGCTTGACGCTTTATAGAAAGCAAATTGCCAACGGTTTTGAGAGTGTTGTTATTGTTAAGCCCTTGCGGTAAAATTAACATGTTAAATCGGGCTTGCTTTGCTTCAGAAAAATGTAATGTACTTGATATGGAAATACTATGTTACGCCTAATCAATAATTCCTTTGAAACACTGTTGCAAATATTGACTTAATCTGTGTAAACATGAAGGATTATTGACCGAAAAGTAAAAATTGGCCTCAAGTCATTATGTGTTCTGTTAAATAACTATACTGGGATCTGTGTTACAATAACTGAAATATCTATCGATTTCTGCGTTCGAGACAACATAAAAAACCATTGGATTGGCCAATTAGATTACAGAATTTAACATGTAACAATATGATTGGTCCCTTTGCCATTTTGATATCAGCAGAAACGTTTTGCCATCAAATAGTAATTTATTTAACGTTCTTAGTAGTGCGTTCAGCATTGTCCTTTAGCATTAGCTTTTCATCATCTTTTGAACATATTTTGGGTGCTGAATGAAACATTACCTAATTTTATGGGTTTTTTATGGGTGCTTTGATACGTTTTTGATTCTTGTAGCTTAAAAATAAGAGGCATCTTGGTCGATTAGAACTGGTTTTTTTTTGCATTAAAGTAACGTGTTCAAATTGAACTCGATAAACGAATAAACTTAATAAATGACAGCACGCCTTTCCTTATGCTCACCCTACATTGCATACAGTACTCAATAAAAGGTCCTGGTCATTCAAGTCAGACCTCACTGCATATCAGTAGGGGATAGATCATGCACCCTCTACTGGTGTTAATGCTGCAATCCACAACGATATTAACCCATTTTCATGTGTTTTGACAATTGATATTGAAGGAGAATCAGAAATAGAATGGGAGTTACGCAGATTTGAAAACTTACCTTCCGGATGTTTTTACTTTATATGGCGCTAACTTCCGCTAGCGGGTCACTTCACGTGTTATCGTGTAAAATGTAAAAAATATGTCTTCAACAGAACGCAAACAGTTATCTATCAAATGGCGACAAGTTGGATTTAGTTCTTCGCTCAATCGATTCGTTGAATGTTCGGGTTGCGTCTACAGAGGAAAATGACCGGACACTTGAACTGGAATAGAGGTTGGACGTTGTTACTCAAAAATTCAAAGATCTCGAATCATCGTCATGTTAAGGTTAAGGTTCCTCCGCCAGTAAACAAGTTGCAACCCCTCAGGGTGTAAATTGTTGCAAAAGCGAGCAATTATATCAGGCTCCACAGGGAGCACACGGGTACAGCCCCCCTCCGCCCCCGTGGTCCAAGCAACGTATCTGTTTCCGCCGCGGACGCTCAGGACGAGTTCAAATCTATACGCGATAAATACGCCAATATAGATATCGCTTCAAGCTTGTTACAGATCGTGCGAAAAGAGAGGATCAGAGCAAAATAAACTTAATAGCAAATTGTGCAAAATACTCTGAAACTCTTATGAAACTAGCCATTGCCAACGAGAACGACCCTGAATCTATTAAAGAGCAAGTTTTCACTGTCGCTCCCGCACAACAGAAACTGTTACAGACATAGTATTCTGCAATTGTTGTTGAAAATTCGTTCGATTCAAACATCGCCAAGTTTTTCAAACAGCCTAGAAAGCATACGTGTGCCTTTGATCAGGATTCCCTTGCGGATATGAAAGACGCAGTAGCCGTCTGTTCTTGTTACAAACCGTCGGATAGTCAATACAGAGGAAGGCCCAACTACCGTTTTCCTCGTAGGGGCGGTCGCGGTCGTGGGATACGGGACGTGTATGCACACATTACTGGTTCGCAACAGATACCTACTACCCGTTTTCAAAATGAGGATCAATAATGTCAAAGTTTTTAGCAGGATCGCTGCAGAAAAACATCAATGACTGGGTTAGTATTGGTGCAAATACGGAAATTATTGATTGGTTAAGGTATGATGTGCAACTCTCGTTCAAGTCCGTGCCAAGTTCATACGAGTTTAAAAATCACTCATTCAATGTTGAACAATCCGTATTTATAGATCGTGAAGTTAACTCTCTATTAAAAGCAAACGTTATTTCTCAAATTGAGGAGAAAGCATTCTGTGTCAATTCCTTGGGTTTCGTGCCTAAAAAGAACAAGTTAAGGATAATTGTAGATCTGCGTCCTTTCAATGGACATATAAAGGTTCCTCATTTTGAAAACGAGGGAACTGATGTCGTATGTGATCAAATTGAACAAAGTGACGAATTCATTTCGGTTGATTAGACTAATAGGTACCATCACATATTGATTCATCCAGAGTTCCGCACTTATTTAGGATTTTCATGGAAGATAAAATACTATGTATTTAATTGTTTACAGCTCGGGTTGAATATCAGTCCGTTTTATTTCAATAAAACATTCGTGCAGTCGTGCAGTATCTACGATCATAGTCTCTTCGGTAAACATCGTTTGTAAATGACGGATTATTGGTGGCGCAGCCTGATTAAATTCAGGATCAAAAGCAACTTCTGTTAGACACTTACAGTCGTTTAGGTTTCTATAGAAACTACGAAAATTTGGATCTCACTCCGAAACAGGAAATATTATTCATTGGCTATGTGCTAAATTCAATAGGGGACGGTAAATATCCGTGTTATTCAATTCCCAGCTGTCGCATCTTCAAGCTTAGGTGAGATATTAAACGCATACTCAATAAAGGTTCCGCCTCGGCACGTTTTTTAGCTCGTATATGCGGACAGTGTATTTCATTCACTAAGGCTATCGTCCCTACTAAACAGCTACCTCGAAATTCATACCGCCTTCTCAGCACCAGTCAATCTTGGTCAGATACATTGTCGCTAGATGCCGCTAGTGTCGATGATTTGGAATGGTGGATCGCCGCTCTACAAAATTGGAACGGTAAACCCATAGTCAAAAAGGATGTTGATATTCAAATATCTACCGTTGCTTCCAACAGCGGTTGGGGTGGTGTCTGTAACAGTTTAGAGACTGCGGGCCCTTGGACGACAGAAATCAAATTTAAATCTAACAATTATAGGGAGTTGCTCGCCGTGTTTCTCACAACAAATGCGTTGACCGTCGCTCAGTTAAACCACTTGGGAGTATAGACAGGCTAAACAGCTTAACGAGAGCCATATTCCGTCTAGCATACTATCACATATCGATATTCAGGCGAAGCATTTGGCCGGCAAAATAAATACTCATGCCGACAGGCTTTCGCGAGTTGCAGAGAACAGCACACACAATTTGAAAATAAACCCACGAATTTTCAACGACCACAAATTATACGGGAAACATACCATAGATAGCTTCGCGGATATTACTAATTTTCAGTGCAAAACTTACAACAGCCTACACTGGGATCCGTTTACAAGCGATGTAGATGCTTTAGCACAAACAAACTAGGCGCCTCACAAAAACTTTGTAAATCCCCCGATTCATGTGATTCCCGATGTACTACGAGTATTGAAAAGTCAAAAGTCCACCGCCACACAAGTAGCTCCTCTGTGGCTGGCACAACCGTGGGCAAATACTCTTCTGCAGTTGTCAATAGCACCAACATTCGTTTTACCCGACTCCCGAGTAGTACATTGGTGCATGGGGAAAAATTCAGAGCCCAATAAAAACAAAAAGTGACAGTTTTTTCTCTGGAGAGTGAGTAGTACAGAACAGAAATTAGTGTTTTCAACTGACCAGGTAAAATTTCAAGAAAACGGTGATCTATAAATCCTATTTTTCGGAATAAAAAACGACACTCATAGAGACGGGTTTTCGGTGACTGTTCCCCCATCATCTATGCAAGAGATCGATCCCGTGTCTACATTGCGTACATATATACGGCGCACATATCACATGCGCCCATGTGATTCCAAGCCAGTGTTTCTGTCCGTAAAAAAGCCCCATAAGGCTATCACAGCGAGTACCGTGTCGACTATTCTAGAGAACGCCATCTATCTTGCAGGGTTAAACATTAGTTTATACTCTGCCAAGTGTTAGAGACCGTCAGCAGCGACTCAGGCAATCGAATCAGGGCTAGATTCGGATAAAGCCAGACGTATCGGCCGTTGGAAGACCCCATCTGTGTTTTTCGAGCATTATGTGTACGATAAGACTCTTAATTCGTACAGACTCGATGTTGTGCTCGGCGAAGAACTAGTGACTCTAAATTTAGCTACACATGTAAGTGAAAAGTTTGCTTTAACGTACATTTCCCAAAATGGGAGTTACGCAAATTTGAAAACTTACCTTCCGGATGTTTTTACTTTGTATAGCGCTATGTTTTAAAGCTTTTGGCGAGAAAGGGACGTCTCAGCGTGTTAAAGAGATTGCCCTCACTGATCTATTGTATATAGTGCATTAGTTATAAGGATATACCGCTAGGATAAGCCTACAGAGTGCTCACTTTATGAGAAGACCCGCTAGAGAAGGAGTGCTACACAGAGCTATAGCTACACATGTAAGTGAAAAATTTGCTTTAACGTACATTTCCCTAAAATCCCCATTTTAATATTACATGCTACAAACGTATCTCGCACGACGAACGTATACGCGTGCTTTATTTGTTAGACGCGGGTCAGAATCACAACACGACCGTGCGATTTTTAAATGTTCTCAACCTACCCTACGAAAACTGGTTCAGCAATACCAAAACAACCTGTGCCGTTAGTGAAACAGCCAGGTCAAGGACAAGAAATAGACCACTTTCAGAACAAGATCACTTTATCAGGTTTACCCACTTGAGGGACAGGCTAAGAACAACATCTCGAACGAAAGGGCGCAGACAGGTTCGTGGGAACTTTGTAACACCGATTAGATGCCAGAATCGTCGATGCTGGAGTAAGCAACGTTTTGTTCTAGGGATAATCGCTATTTTGTGCAGACAGATCGTTGGGATGGCCAGAGTGTTATGGTATGGAGCGGGATATTTTCCCCATAGCCACCCCCAGCCTTGACTGCGATGCGGTACATAGAGAAAGTACTGGACAATCACGTGATGCCGTTCTTTGACAATAATACGGATTTGATTATTTTCTAAACGACAATACGCGATCATACAATTCTCATTTAGCACGCTATTATATTTTAAGCGGATTCTGCTTCTGAAGTAAGGCGTGATGTATTTTCGAATCGCTACGAACCAGCAATTTAAGTCATATAATTTTCATATCACGATTGCCAGTGGGCGTACAACAAGAGACCACTGCATATTGTAAGCGGATACAGCAATGAGTATTCTGTGCGGCCCTCATCCGCTCTTCTACTGTCGACGTCACGCTACACAATAACACGGATTTGAGTAGTTTCTAAACGACAATACGCGACCACACTGTTCTCATTTAGCACGCTATTATGTATATACGGAAAGAATAAAGGTGCTTTTCTGGTCTGCATTTTCATCAGATTTGAACCCCATAGGATATTTATGGGACCAGTTGGGGAGAAGTCTGGAAATCTACCCAATCCATTAACAAAAGGACAGCAACTCATCTGCGTGTGTCAGAAGAAGCGGAACAGTCCGCAAGTGAGATATCGCAGATTGACTAGAAGCATGCGCCAGCGCTATGAGAAATGTTTCAGCGTAAGACAAGGTAATATCCGATATTGGATTTTTGTCACCTTGCCTCTGTGAATAGTGTTTTCAACGGTCAAAGTAACAGGAACAGCTGAGATGTTTTTGTACGTCCAGTAACAAAAGTCGAAGTAGCTTGCCAGCTAAAGTGGTTAGTGTTGGTGCAGTTACAACAGCCAAAGTAGCTCTAACAAGATTTTCCATGGAGAATGCCCCGGCTCGCGAAAGTTTGATGTCAAGATTTATGACATATATGTAAAACCTGTAACCTAAATTTCAAGACACTTATGTGCACGTTTCCAATGAAACTATAGCAGAATATACGTTGTAATTACGTTTGGACCAATATTTCCGCCAATTTTTTTAAGAATTATAAAAAAGTAAGAACCAGTTAGACAGTAATATGTGCCACTATTACATAATATTAAAAAGCAGTGAGGTTATTTTCTGGCGTTAGTTAACATTTTTTGGAAGAATTTTTTGGCGAATATGTCGGCCAACTGTTTGCAAATCACGAAGAAAAGAGTCAGACAAGCAATAGTAAAGTAGGTTTTAATATCAGCTTCCCTAATTCAAAATTTTAAGAAAGATTTTATTACTGGAGTTAGTTATAAAAGAAAGAAATTAGTTTTTCGCCAATATTTCAGCCAATTTTTCAAGAAAAATGCTTTTGGCCAACATGCCTGCCAATTTTTGCGAATTAAAAAAAAATAGCGATGGCCAGTTAGGTAGAAATGTGCACTACCGTTGCATAAAATTACAAGGCAACGAGGCTATTTTCATGGAGTTATTGAAGATTTTGCAATTTTTTTCGCCAAAATTTTTATTCATGACCAAAATAAATAATGACCGATAGGCTACCTCTCCTAAAATTTCAAAACAGTAAGACTGTTTCTCTGGGTTAGTTAAGATTTTACTGATTTTTTTTATTTTTTGCCAAAATTTCAATTTTTTTGCCAATTACCATAAAATAATGATAGCCAGGTAAATAATAATTCTTGTTACCTTACCCTACATTTTCAAGACAAGAAGGCTATTTCTCTGGAGTATGTTAGGATTTTACTGAAAATGTTTTGGTTGTTCTCCAATATTTCTGCCCATTTTTATACCAATCACCAAATAAAGTAATAGCCAAGTAGGCAATAATATCTGCTGCCATCACCTAAAGATTTCAAGGCTGTAAGGCTATTTTCCTGGGGTTATTTAAGATTTTGCGAAAAAAATGTTTTTCGCCAAAATTTACGCCAATATTTGTCGCAAAAAGAAGTAACTGCTAGGTGGACAACTACGCACCCTACCTTCTAACAAAAATATTAGAATCTTTCTAATATTCCGCCAATTTTTCCGAATAGCCAAATAAAGGGAAAAGCTAGTTGGGTAGAAATATCTGCTAGTGTTACTTAAAATTACAATGCAATGAAATCAGTTATCTGATTTTATTAAAACATTTCGGCTGTTTGCCAAAATATTGGGACAATCATACGTGTTTACGTAAAATTTGAAAACAGTAACGCTATTTTCCTAAAGTTATAAATTACAATGCAATGAGATCAGTTATCAGGCGTTTGTTAAGATTTTTACTAAAACATTTTGGCTATTTCCCAACATTTTCGCCAATTTTTGGACAGTCATACGTGTTTGCGTAAAATTTGAAGACAGTAACACTGTTTTCGTAAAGTTTTTTAAGATTATACTGAATTTGTTTTGGGCTTTCCCCATATTTTTTGCCAAATTCTACAAGAAACATTTCGTCTTTTCCAATATTCCCGTTAATATTTGGTGAATCGTCAATACAAGTAACAGGTAGGAGGCCAATTATGCATCATAGCTTCCACAAAATTTTAGACAGTTTCCATGAAAACATTTTTTGGCCATTCACCAGAAAAAATAACAGTGAGCTAGGTAGTAACGCTTGCTACCTTCACTTAAATTTCACGACAATAAAGCTATATTCCTGGAGATGGTTCAGATTTTATGAAAACTATTATTTTTCGCCAATATTTTCGCCAAAACAAGTAACAGGCCGGTGAACACCTACGCACCCTACCTTCCAGCAAAGCATTATATACTTTCTACAAAAACAATAGCAGTAAAGAAAAAATGATTTTCGCCAGAATTACGGTCAATTTTTGCGAATAACCACAAGAAAGGAATACACAGGTAAAAATGTCTGCTACTGTTGCTTAAAATTACAATGAAATAAGGTCAGTTATCTGTATTTCGTTAAGATTTTACTGAAAATTCCTTTTTGTTAGCCAAAATTGTCGAGAATTTTTTTACAACCACCAAAGAAGTAACAGCCAGATAGTAATGCATATTTACGTAAAATTTGAAGAGAATAATACTATTTTCTTGGAGTTATTTAAGAATTTAGTGAAAGTTTTGGGGGGTTTCAACAAAATGTACCAAAATTTCTGCCCAAATTCACCATAAACATTTCGTTATTTGCCAATATTTCGACCAGTTTTTTTGCGAATCGCCAAAACAAGTAACAGGTAGGGGGACAGCTATGCATCATACCTTCCACAAAAATGTTAGACTGTTTCCATGAAAATCATAGGAGATACGCTTCAGAGAAAATTTCTTTTGCCAATATTTTCGAAAATAAATTGCCAGATTTCAAAAAATGGAATATTTTAAATTTTTTTTCAAAATTTTCGACACGATTTGGCCAATCACTAGAGAAAGAAATAAACAGGTAGGTAGTAACGCTTGATACCTTCACTTAAATTTCACGACAGTAAAACTATTTTCGGAGAAAATTATGATTTTACAAAAATTATTGCTTTTTGCCAATATTTGGCCAATCACGAAAGCGCAACAACCAGGTAGTAGTTTGTGTTTACGTAATATTTGAAGATAGTAATATCATTTTCTTGGAGTTATTTCAGATTTTACTGATTTCTTCTTTCCTGGTTTTTCTGGCCAAATTTTATAAAAGTTATTTCGCTTTTTCCAAATATTTCCACCAATTTTTCGTGAATCGCCAAAGCAAGGAACAGCCAGCTTGACACCTACGCACCCTACCTTCCAACAAAATAATAGAACCTTTCTACGAAAACAATAGCAGATAACTTCCAATGTAAAATGGTCTTCGGCCGTTATTTCCGCAACACTTTTACGAATAGCCATAAAAGGAATAGCTAGTTAAATAGAAATGACTGCTAATGTTACTTAAAATTACAACGCAATGAGTTCAGTTATATGGAGTTTGTTAAAAATTTACTGAAAAATTGTTGGCTGTTCGCCAAAATTTTCGCCAATATTTGGACAATCATTAGAAAAGTAACAGTCAGGTAGTAATGCGTTATTACGTAGTAGTGATGAGTAATTTAAGATTTAACTGAATTTTTCGGGTTTTCGCCAAAATTTCTGCCATATTCTACAAGAAATTTTTCGTTTTAACCAATATTCCGGCAATTTTTGGCGAAGCGCTAATAGAAGTAACAGGTAGGAGTTCAGTTATGCATCATAGCTTCTACAAAATTTTAGACTGTTTCAACGAAAACCCTAGGAGATACGCTTTGGAGAAAATTTCTTTTGCGCCAGTTTTGCGCCATTTTTGCCGAATTACAAAACCTTTGATATGTATAGCTTTTCGTCAAAATTTTCACCATTTTTTGGGCAAACATCAGAAAAAGTAAGAGTAAGGCACGTAGTCACGCTTCCTACCTTCACTGACATTTCATTTCCGGTAGATAATGAAGATTTTAAGAAAACTGTTGTTTTTTTCGCCATTATTCTTGCAAAATTTTGGTCAATCACGAAAAATTAATAACCAGGTAGTAGTGTGTGCTTACGTAAAATTTGAGGATAGTAATATTATTTTCCTGGTTATTTCAGATTTTACTGATTTTATTATTTCTTTTTGGGTTTCCGTCAAAATTTTACAAAAACTTTCGTTTTAAACAAGCGAGAACAAGTAACAGCCAGGTGGACACCTGCGCACCTAACTGCCAACAAAATATTATAACCTTTCTATGAAAACAATATTTGATACCTTAAAAAGAAAAATGGTCTTTGGCCAGTATTTCCTCCAGTTTGTACGAATAGCCAAAAAAGAATGGCTAGTTAGGTAGAAGTATCTGCTAGTGTTACTTAAAAGTACAATGCAATGAGGGAAGTTATCTGGAAATTGGTAAGATTTTACTGAAATTTTTTGGGCTTTCGCCAAATTTTTTGCCAAATTCAACAACAACAAAAAAACATTTCGTTTTTTTCCAATATTCCCGTCAATTTTTGGCGAGTCACCAATACAAGTAACAGGTAGGAGACCAATTATGCATCCCAGCTTACTCAAACATTTTAGACTGTTTCCTTGAAAACCCTAGGAGATACGATTTAGAGAAAATTTCTTTGTCGGATACATTGTAAAGAAAAAATACCTTTTGGATAATATTTCTGCCAATTGTAGCGAATAGACAAAAAGGGAATAGCAAGTTGGGGAGAAATATCTGCAGTGCAGTGAGGTCAGTTATCTCTAATCCAAAGATTTTAATAAATGTTTTTTAGTTGTTCGCCAAAATTTTTCCAGTATTTGGCCAATAACCAAAAAAGCAATAGCCAGGTAGTAATGCGTCTTTACGAAAAGTTCTGAAGATAGTAATACTAATTTATTTATGTTATTTAAGATTTTACTGAAATTATTTTCGGTTTCCGACAAAACTTTACAAGAAACATTTCAATTTTTTAATATTTCGCCAATTTTTGGTGAATCGTAATAGCCAGGTAGGTAGTAACGCTTGCTACCTTCAATTAAATTTTACGACAGTAAAACTATTTTCCGAGAGATAATAAAGATTTTTACGAAAACTATTGTTTTTTTTTGGCCAAATTTTAGCCAATGACAAAAAATTAACAGCCAGGTAGTAGGGCGTGTTTACGTAAAAATTTCAAGAGAGTAATTTTATTTTACTGGAGCTATTTTACTGAATTTTTCTTTTTGCTTTTCGACAAAACTTCCCTCAAATTGTACCAAAAACACATTTCGTTTTAAGCGAATATTTCCTTCAATTTTCCCAAATCGCCAAAGCAAGTGACAGCCAACTGGACACCTACGCACCCTACCTTCCAACAAAATAATAGAACCTTTCTACGAAAACAATAGCAGATAACTTCCAAAGTAAAATGGTCTTTGGCCATTATTTCCGAAAACTTTTACGAATAGCCATAAAAGGAATAGCTAGTTAAATAGAAATGACTGCTAATGTTACTTAAAATTACAATGCAATGAGTTCAGTTATATGGAGTTTGTTAAAAATTTACTGAAAAATTGTTGGCTGTTCGCCAAAACTTTCGCCAATTTTTGGACAATCATTAGAAAACTAACAGTCAGGTAGTAATGCGTTATTACGTAGTAGTTATGAGTTATTTAAGATTTAACTGAATTTTTTCGGGTTTTCGCCAAAATTTCTGCCATATTCTACAAGAAACTTTTCGTTTTTACCAATATTCCGGCAATTTTTGGCGAAGCGCTAATAGAAGTAACAGGTAGGTGTTCAGTTATGCATCATAGCTTCCACAAAATTTTAGACTGTTTCAACGAAAACCCTAGGAGATACGCTTTGGAGAAAATTTCTTTTGCGCCAGTTTTGCGCCATTTTTGCCGAATTACAAAAACTTTGATATGTATAGCTTTTCGTCAAAATTTTCACCATTTTTTGGCCAAACACCAGAAAAAGTAAGAGTAAGGCACGTAGTCACGCTTCCTACCTTCACTGACATTTCATTTTCGGTAGATAATGAAGATTTTACGAAAACTTGTTTTTTCGCCATTATTCTTGAAAAAAAAAATTTGGTCAATCACAAAAAATTAACAACCAGGTAGTAGTGTGTGCTTACGTAAAATTTGAGGATAGTAATATTATTTTCCTGGTTATTTCAGATTTTACTGATTTTATTATTTCTTTTTGGGTTTCCGTCAAAATTTTACAAAAACTTTCGTTTTAAACAAGCGAGAACAAGTATCAGCAGGTGGACACCTGCGCACCTAACTGCCAACAAAATATTATAACCTTTCTATGAAAACAATATTTGATACCTTAAAAAGAAAAATGGTCTTTGGCCAGTATTTCCTCCAGTTTGTACGAATAGCCAAAAAGGAGTGGCTAGTTAGGTAGAAGTATCTGCTAGTGTTACTCAAAAGTACAATGCAATGAGGGGAGTTATCTGGAAATTGGTAAGATTTTACTGAAATTTTTTGGGCTTTCGCCAAAATTTTTGCCAAATTCAACAAAAAAAAACATTTCGTTTTTTCCAATATTCCGTCAATTTTTGGCGAGTCACCAATACAAGTAACAGGTAGGAGACCAATTATGCATCCCAGCTTCCTCAAACATTTTAGACTGTTTCCATGAAAACCCTAGGAGATACGATTTAGAGAAAATTTCTTTTGCCAATATTTGTAACAATTCTCAGCAAATTCCAAATAATGTAATATGTTTAGTTTTTCAGCAAAATCTTCATCATTTTTTGACTAATCAACAGAAAAAGTAACCGCGACTCAGGTAGTAACGCTTGCTACCTTCACTTCAATTAAACTATTTCACTAAAGATAGTTCAGATTTTACGAAAACTATTGTTTTTCGCCAATATTTTCGCCGATCATGGTGAATCGCCAAAAAAATAAGAGCTGGAGATGGACACCTGTGCAACCTACTTTACAACAAAATCTTAGAACCTCTATTGAAAAGCAATGTGGGATACATTGTAAAGAAAAATTACCTTTTGGATAATATTTCCGCCAATTGTAGCAAATAGACAAAAAGGGAATAGCAAGTTGGGGAGAAATATCTGCTGTGCAGTGAGGTCAGTTATCTCTAATCCAAAGATTTTAATAAATGTTTTTTAGTTGTTCGCCAAAATTTTTCCAGTATTTGGCCAATAACCAAAAAAGCAATAGCCAGGTAGTAATGCGTCTTTACGAAAAGTTCTGAAGATAGTAATACTAATTTATTTAAGTTATTTAAGATTTTACTGAAATTATTTTCGGTTTCCGACAAACCTTTACAAGAAACATTTCAATTTTTTAATATTTCGCCAATTTTTGGTGAATCGTAATAGCCAGGTAGGTAGTAACGCTTGCTACCTTCAATTAAATTTTACGACAGTAAAACTATTTTCCGAGAGATAATAAAGATTTTACGAAAACTATTGTTTTTTTTTTGGCCAAATTTTAGCCAATCACGAAAAATTAACAGCCAGGTAGTAGGGCGTGTTTACGTAAAAATTTCAAGAGAGTAATTTTATTTTACTGGAGCTATTTTACTGAATTTTTCTTTTTGCTTTTCGACAAAACTTCCCTCAAATTGTACCAAAAACACATTTCGTTTTAAGCGAATATTTCCTTCAATTTTCCCAAATCGCCAAAGCAAGTGACAGCCAACTGGACACCTACGCACCCTACCTTCCAACAAAATAATAGAACCTTTCTACGAAAACAATAGCAGATAACTTCCAAAGTAAAATGGTCTTTGGCCATTATTTCCGAAAACTTTTACGAATAGCCATAAAAGGAATAGCTAGTTAAATAGAAATGACTGCTAATGTTACTTAAAATTACAATGCAATGAGTTCAGTTATATGGAGTTTGTTAAAAATTTACTGAAAAATTGTTGGCTGTTCGCCAAAACTTTCGCCAATTTTTGGACAATCATTAGAAAACTAACAGTCAGGTAGTAATGCGTTATTACGTAGTAGTTATGAGTTATTTAAGATTTAACTGAATTTTTTCGGGTTTTCGCCAAAATTTCTGCCATATTCTACAAGAAACTTTTCGTTTTTACCAATATTCCGGCAAATTTTGGCGAAGCGCTAATAGAAGTAACAGGTAGGTGTTCAGTTATGCATCATAGCTTCCACAAAATTTTAGACTGTTTCAACGAAAACCCTAGGAGATACGCTTTGGAGAAAATTTCTTTTGCGCCAGTTTTGCGCCATTTTTGCCGAATTACAAAAACTTTGATATGTATAGCTTTTCGTCAAAATTTTCACCATTTTTTGGCCAAACACCAGAAAAAGTAAGAGTAAGGCACGTAGTCACGCTTCCTACCTTCACTGACATTTCATTTTCGGTAGATAATGAAGATTTTACGAAAACTTGTTTTTTCGCCATTATTCTTGAAAAAAAAAATTTGGTCAATCACAAAAAATTAACAACCAGGTAGTAGTGTGTGCTTACGTAAAATTTGAGGATAGTAATATTATTTTCCTGGTTATTTCAGATTTTACTGATTTTATTATTTCTTTTTGGGTTTCCGTCAAAAATTTACAAAAACTTTCGTTTTAAACAAGCGAGAACAAGTATCAGCAGGTGGACACCTGCGCACCTAACTGCCAACAAAATATTATAACCTTTCTATGAAAACAATATTTGATACCTTAAAAAGAAAAATGGTCTTTGGCCAGTATTTCCTCCAGTTTGTACGAATAGCCAAAAAGGAATGGCTAGTTAGGTAGAAGTATCTGCTAGTGTTACTCAAAAGTACAATGCAATGAGGGGAGTTATCTGGAAATTGGTAAGATTTTACTGAAATTTTTTGGGCTTTCGCCAAAATTTTTGCCAAATTCAACAAAAAAAAAACGTTTCGTTTTTTCCAATATTCCCGTCAATTTTTGGCGAATCACCAATACAACTAACAGGTAGGAGACCAATTATGCATCCCAGCTTCCTCAAACATTTTAGACTGTTTCCATGAAAACCCTAGGAGATACGATTTAGAGAAAATTTCTTTTGCCAATATTTGCAACCATTCTCAGCGAATTCCAAATAATGTAATATGTTTAGTTTTTCAGCAAAATCTTCATCATTTTTTGACTAATCAACAGAAAAAGTAACTGCGACTCAGGTAGTAACGCTTGCTACCTTCACTTCAAGTAAACTATTTCACTAAAGATTGTTCAGATTTTACGAAAACTATTGTTTTTCGCCAATATTTTCGCCGATCATGGTGAATCGTCAAAAACATAAGAGCTGGAGAGGGATACCTGTGCAACCTACTTTACAACAATATCTTAGAACCTTTCTTGAAAAGCAATGTCGGATACATTGTAAAGAAAAAATACCTTTTGGATAATATTTCCGCCAATTGTAGCGAATAGACAAAAAGGGAATAGCAAGTTGGGGAGAAATATCTGCTGTGCAGTGAGGTCAGTTATCTCTAATCCAAAGATTTTAATAAATGTTTTTTAGTTGTTCGCCAAAATTTTTCCAGTATTTTGGCCAATAACCAAAAAAGCAATAGTCAGGTAGAAATGCGTCTTTACGAAAAGTTCTGAAGATAGTAATACTAATTTATTTAAGTTATTCAAGATTTTACTGAAATTATTTTCGGTTTTCGATAAAACTTTACAAGAAACATTTCAATTTTTTAATATTTCGCCAATTTTTGGTGAATCGTAATAGCCAGGTAGGTAGTAACGCTTGCTACCTTCAATTAAATTTCACGACAGTAAAACTATTTTCCGAGAGATAATAAAGATTTTACGAAAACTATTGTTTTTCTTTTTTTTTGGCCAAATTTTAGCCAATCACGAAAAATTAACAGACAGGTAGTAGAACGTGTTTACGTAAAAATTTCAAGAGAGTAATTTTATTTTACTGGAGCTATTTTACTGAATTTTTCTTTTTGCTTTTCGACAAAACTTCCCTCAAATTGTAATAAAAACACATTTCGTTTTAAGCGAATATTTCCTTCAATTTTCCCAAATCGCCAAAGCAAGTGACAGCCAACTGGACACCTGTGTATCCTACCTTCCATCAAAATATCAGAACCTTTCTAGCAATACGTGTCTACATAAAATTTGAAGACAGTTACGCTATTTTCCTGAAGTTTTTGAAGATTTTACTGAAATTATTTTCGGTTTTTGCCAAAATTGTCAAATCTTACTAAAAATCATTTTGGTCTATTTCAATATTTCGCCAATTTTTGGAGAACCGCAAAAACAAGCAACAGGTCAGAGGACAATAATGCATCCTAGCTTCCACAAGAATTGTAGACTGTTTCCATGAAAACCCTAGGTGATACGCTAAAGAGAAAATTTCCTTTGCCAATATTTGCGCCAGTTTTTTGCGAATCGCCAAAATAAGTAACAGGTAGGTGGACAATTATGCATTATACGTTCCACCAAAATTTTAGATTGTTTCCGTAAAAACCCTAGGAGATACATTTTAAGAAATTTCTGTTGCCAATATTTGCGCCAATGTTTGGCGAATTGCCAAAAAATGTAATATTCTTAGTTTTTCGTCAAATTTTTGCCACGTTTTGGCCAATCACTAGAAAACGCAATAGCCAGGTAGGTAGTAAGATTTTACGAAACTTGTTTTTGGCCAATATTCTCGCCAAATTTTAGCCAACCACGAGAAAGTAACAGCCAGGTAGTAGGGCTTGTTTACGTAAATTTGAGGATAGTAATATTTAGAAGAAGTTTTTTTCAGATTTTACTGATTTTTTATTTTCTTCAAAACTTCCCCCAAATTGTACCAAAAAACATTTTTTAGCCAATATTTCCGCCAATTTTTTGCGAATCGCCAAAACAAGTAATAGTCAACTGAACACCTATGTACCCTAACTGCCAACAAAATATTATGTTCTTTCTACCAAAAACGTAGCAGATACGTTATTAAATAAAATGGTCTTTGGCCATTATTTCGGACAAAAAGCTATAAAAGGTCTAGCTAGCTAGGTAGATCTGTCTGCTAATGTTACTATAAATTAAAATTCAATGACGTCAGTTATCTGGAGTTTAAGATTTTACTGAAAAATTTCTGGCTGTTCGCCAAAATTTTCGCCCATTTTTAGACAATCATTAAAAACGTAACACCCAGGTAGTAATGTGCGCAAAAGTTGAAGACTGCAATGTTATTTTCCTGCTGGGGTTATGTCAGATTTTACTGACTAGGTTTTTCGCCAAAATTTCTGCCAAATTCTACCTTCACTTAAATTTTACGACAGTGAAAACTAGTGCTTTTCCGCCAAAAAAGAAATAGACAGTTAGGTAGAAATGTCTGCCACTGTTGCTTAAAATAACAATGAAATGAGGTCATGTTTCTGTGTTTCGTTAAGATTTTACTGAAGATTTTTGGCTGTTCGCCAAACTTTTCGTCAATTTTTGGCCAATCACGGAAAAAGTAATAGCCAGGCACTAATGCGTGCTTTGAAGACAGTAATACTATTTTCCTGCATTAATTTAATATTTTGCTGATTTTTTTTTGTTTTCTCCCCAAAATTTCGGCCAAATTTTACAAAAGTAAACATTTCGTTCTTTGCCAATATTTCCGCCCAATTTTTTTGTAATCTCCAAAACAAGCAAAAGGTAAAAGAACAATTACACATCCTCTGTTCCACAAAAATTTTAGACTGTTTCCATGAAAAGGCTAAGAAGATACGCTTTAGAGAAAATTTATCTTGCCAAAATTTTCGCCAAGTTTTGGCCAATTACCAGAAAAGCAAAGTCAGGTAGGTAGTAACTCTTGCTACCTTAACTTTCATTTCAGGACAGTCAAACTATTTTCCTGGAAAAAGCTTAGATTTTTTAAACATTGCTTTTTCGCTAATATTCTCGCCAAATTTTAGCGTGGCGAATCGCCAAAACAAGCAACAACCAGGTAGACACCTACGCATGCTGCTTTCCAACCAAATGTAGAACCTTTCTACGAAAGCAAAACCAGATACGTTCTAAAAAATGTTTTTTTGCCAGTATTGCTGGAAATACTGGCAAAAAACCACATACGTTCTAAGAAAGGGTTTTTTGCCAGTATTTCCAGCAATTTCTCCGAATAGTCAGAAAGGAAATAGATGGGTAGAAATATTTGTTAGTGTTACTTAAAATTACAATACATTAATTGCAGTCATCTGTAGTTCGTTAAGATTCAACTGGAACTTTTTTGTTTGTTCGTCAAAATCTTTTCCAATTTTTCGCCAATCACGAAAAAGAAACAGCCAGGTAGTAATGCGTGTTTACGTATAACTTGAAGACAATAATACTATTTTCCTAGATTTATGTAAGAGTTTGCTGATTTTTGTTTCTTACAAAAGTTTTCGCCAAATGTTACCAAAAACATTTCGTTCTTTGCCTATATTTCCGCCAATTTTTTTGCATCCTAATTATGCATCCTAACTTCACAAAATTCTAGACTGTTTCCATAAAAACCCTAGAAGATGCACTTTAGAGAAAGTTTCCTTTGCTAATATTTGCGCCAATTTTGGCGAATTTCCAACAAAATCTAATGTTTCTAGTTTCACGTCAAAATTTTCGCCACGTTTTGGCCAATCACCAGAACCAGAAAAAGTAATGGCCAGGCAGGTAGTTACCCTTGCTGTCTTCACTCAAATTACAGTAAACCTATTTTCCGCGAGATAAGTAAGATTTTACGAAATTTTTTTTTTCGCCAATATTTTTGGCTGTTCGTCAAAACAAGCCAAGTGCTAGCCGGGTTTCCCTTATATGTTTTTACGTTTACAACGTTTACAACATTTCCACTGAAATCCTAGCAGGAGATGCGTTGTAGAGAAATTGGCTTTTTTGGCCAATATTTCCGCCAACTTTTGGCGGAATGCAAAAAAAAAAGTAATAGCCATGTAGGTGCTTATGCCCCTTTCGATCAACAAAAATCTGAAGACGTTCAGATTAAAAACCTTAGCGGAGATACGAATTTTTTAACTTAACCCACATACACATACACATACCCACATACGCACATAGGCACATACTTTCAAGGACTGCTATATTCCGTGCTTCGGTAAGAAGCTGGGGCTAACAAAGGATGTGTCGGTGTAAGTTCAGTAACGAAAGCCAAGTAGATACATCAGCTGAGGTGGTTGAGGGAAGTGATGTTACAGCAGCAAAAGCGGCTAGATCAGCTGAGACGGGTGGTGGAAGTGCAGTTACGGCAGTAAAAGCAGCTAGATCAGCTAAGGCGGGTGGTGGAAGTGCAGTTGCAGCAGCAAAAGCAACTAGATCAGCTGAGACGGGTGACGGAAGTGCAGTTACAGCAGTAAAAGCGGCTAGATCAGCTGAGACGGATAGTGGAAGTGCAGCTACAGAACCCAAAGCAGCCAGAGAGGCTTAGGTGCTTAGTGTAAGTAAAGTATCAAAATATTTAAAACCTGATTGCCTTTGATGCGCCAGGGTATTAGGGAAGAATTGCTGTTTCGATCAAAGGTGAAAGACAAAAGAAAAATAAATGAAACATTTATTAATTTATTCCTGAACAGACACGTACACAATAAATAAAGACATCAATGCAAACCATAAATGTTGTATAGAAACAATATCACACTGAATATTCTAGACAGAAATTGTATTAATAGGCCTCTGTCCTTCATGTTAACTAACTTAAACGATAAATCACCCTGTAATGATGTACTGTATTTCTATGTATTGTTTTGTGATGTATTATATGTAATGTATTTTATCTATTTCATATCTAATCCGCGATTTTCTAGGTCAGTCCTCCGCAGATGGAGATTCGGAGCCGCAAGTCGCTAAACCGCCATGCATTAATCCTTCACAAAATATAGTTATATATGTAAAAGCAAGCCTAATCAAAAATACAATAACTGCAGTTCTGTATTCTGCAGTAAACACTAAAGGACACATATAATGAGCTAAGGACACAATAATAGGGACTACCTAAACATAAAAGACTACCTATTCTAAGCGAGATCGAGTTTCATGAATACTGCATTGAAAGCGATTATAGCCAACAAAAAAGCAAAAGATAATCTTCCAGGAAGCACAAAATAATCTTTCAGAAGTAGAAAATACGCTTCCAGGAAGCATAAGATAATTTTCCTCGAAACACAAGAACTTATTACTTATACTTTTCCAGTAAGTACAGCAAATTACCAATATTTTCATAAGTAAACTTCCTATCTTTCAACAACTCTAACAGTTGCTTTGGCAGATATCACTGTTATTTTATTCTTCGTAGATATTTTACTTTCTAGTATTACCACTATGCTAATATACCATTGTAGTAGTATAAGTGTATTAGCATACCAGCGTACTGGTACATATATTGTCTCGCTCAAAGAGTGGCTAGTAAGCATAACTCTTCTCATGGCATCAATATAATGCGAGTTATTATAATTGAAGTGATCTGTCATTATGAAAAATACTATTGAAACACCTTGATACTGACAAAGAATTAACTTTGAACTTACGCCATATGAGGACCAATTCATGTAGATCAAGTAAAAAACACGTAACACACTGCTTATTATAATAGACAGCAAGTAACACACTAATTTGCATATCCAAAGTAATCAACACAAATGCATTTCTTATTTGCCGATTCAATCATTTCTAGTGTTAAAATCTAACAATAATATTCTCGTTGATAATACTGTTACTATTAAGACTTTCCGCTTAAATTTCCATCATAGTCTTTATCTATAATACTGGCAATTAATAAATACTGAAAAAGTTTGACATTGTTATCTTCTAATAAACAAATACTGCATTGGTTTAAAGTATTCTAAAGTACTCTAATGTATTACGAGACTAATATTTGTTAATACTTGATATGTCAGACTACAAGCACATTGTATAACAAATGCTGTCGTTCTTTTCCAAAAGCCAACCTCTACTGCGGAGGTTAGCGTTTTTGTCCAACGTCTAACTTCAACGACGGTTCTATCTGTTGAGTATAATACACGTTTACTCCATAGACCCACTAAGCATTGCCCGAAGTACACATTAAAGAGTTAAATTACTTTCTTTTTTACGAAAATCCATCCGTTCAATGTTTATACACAACAGAGAAGACTCCTTAGAGATCAGCTGTTTTCTAACAACGAGATAGAATTGAAAAGCAAACACATTACTATATATCCCAGCACTGTACACTTCATAAAATTTACTTTTTTTGCAATAGATTACATTCTTTTATTCGCTTGTTCTTCTATAATTAATCAGGTTAGAGTTCATAATGCGCACGTTCAAACTAAAATTCTATCGGTTTTTATCATGTAAAAAATCAATACAAACAAATGAAAGAAAATTAAACAATCTGAGCCATTTAAGCCTCTATAAAGTCGAAATAGCTTTTATAACTCAGTTTCTGCTCTATATGAATTGTAAAGTGTATAAAGTAACCTATCAATTCTACACTTTTGTTCAATTGATTCCTACACATTTTCTACTTTTAAAACTGATGAAACCGTGAGATCGCTTATTCAGCTCTTTTGTAGATTTCTTATCCACTAACACATCCGCTCTTTAACGTCTGTTTTATTTCTATTCAGGGTGAAGAATCCGTAGCATAATTGGAGGAATAACTTATAGCTGTTTGATTTTGAGCAGAATTATATTTGATTTTAGAATTTCACCTATAATGTATCCATTCTTGTTTAGAATTCTTTATTTTATGGAGTTTTCCCTAAAGTGCGCTCATATTTGATTAGAATATGTTATTATATGGATTTCCCCAATCATGGCAATATGATGGTCTAGATTGTACTTAGAGTCATTTTATCCAGAGTCCTGGTTCATATGCTGAACAAGATTGTGTTGAAAATGCATTTTTTCAGATTCTTGTTTTATATGATGCACTAGATTGTGTTAAGAATCCATTTTATCCGGCGTCTCGGTCCATATAATGCGCTAGACTGTGTTCAGAATGCATTTTTTCCAGAGTCTTGATCCATATAATGCGCTAGACTGTGTTCAGAATGCATTTTTTCCAGAGTCTTGATCCATATAATGCGCTTGCCTGTGTTCAGAATGCATTTTTTCCAGAGTCTTGATTCCATATAATGCGCTAGACTGTATTTAGAATTCATTTTATCTTGGTATATATAATGCGCCAGTATTTTAGAGCTCTTCTAGTACTGGTGTCTCGGCCACCCTGCGCTTGTACTGACGCTTGGCCAGCTTCTCAGCCAGACTGAGCTCTGACTTCTCTCTGTCCAGTTTTCTCAGCCTCTCTACCTGCTCAGCCTGTAACAGCACACGCAGATAACACCATAATATATCACCAACCCTAAACTTGCCCTCTCAATCTGCTCTGCCTGTAACAGCACAAGTAGACACTCCATAATACATCACAACCCCTGACTCGGCCCTCTTCACCTTCTCTGCCTCTAACAGTATAATTGGATCAGTAATAACATTTTGCATGTACTGACTTATTTTTCACATGAATTATCATATTTAAGGAATAGCAGAAAATCCAATGGGCTGTAATTTTGAAAACTGTGATACGCGATTTGAACTATTGCATTGGCCTAGAGAATCCCTCAGCTTTTCCCCCATGGCGGAATTCGAACATCATTTAGAAAGTCTTGTTTTATTGTAAATAAATGATTAGGGCAATTTAAAAATGTAATGAACTGAATAAACGAATTTTGATGGATGAGATACTCGCCATGAGTGCAACTTTTATCTCTACATGAGTACCACCTAGTGATGAGTTCAGGAATTACCTCCCAAAACGATGGTTAGTTGTTAGTTCAGAAATCACAAACTTGCACGCCACCTAGTTGCAAGCTCAGAAAGTACCTTAACTTGCACGTCGCCTAGTTACGAGTTCAGCAAATACTTCTACGTGCACGTTACTCACTTGAGCGTGTTACCCACGCAACTTCGGAATTATCTCCTTCTGCAGTAAACCTAGATATGAGTTCAGAAATTATCTGTTGCACCCAGTTTTGAGTTACGAGTCCACTGCACGTAACCCAGTTACTACTACGCAAGTTACCTCCACATGTACGCCGTCAAGGAGGGCGCTCATTCTTTCTGCGGTCAGAGGACGTACTGACGCCTCTCTCTGAAGCTCACTAAAGTTCTTGACTGGCTTATCAAAGGCTGGCGAGGAATTAAGAAAATCTTCATCCTCCTGCGTCATTTCCCCTGATTCGTTCTAAATCGCGACACAATATACATAATATAAATAACATGAATAATTTAAGTATTATACATAATGCACATAATATGCGCAACATACTTAATCTGCATAACATATAATTCAAATTATAGACAGAGTGTATATAGCAGGCCACCAAGTAAGAAAGCTAAGACAGATCAGACAAAACATGAAGAGCTAAATGGTAATTTGAAACTTGAAAATTTTAACGTAAGATTTGGATTATTTAGATTAAATGTTGTGAGACAACAAGAGAAAAAGCCCTTACTGTAGCTGCGTTGTTGTTTTTGTTTTTTCCTTTCTTTTTCTTCTTCTCTTTCTTTTCCTTTTTGCCTTTCTTGCCTTTCTTTTTCTTCTTACCACCATCTTCCTCCTCGGCCCCTTCCGCATCCACGGACCCGCTTGCGTCAGCTTCTGTAACATTTTGCCGCTATAAACATTAAATAATGATATCGTCATGAAAATTATGCTGAGGCATATATATTAGAGTGTTATTAGAGTGCTTCAATTAAACGTCAAGTAGGAAGAAAGTGAAAGTTTCAAGATTTTCTTTGTTTTATCCCATTTTCATCTTTCACAGCTAGCACAATTCAACCAGTTCAAAAGTTTAAAAATATAAGCAAAACCAACATTACGTATTTGTAGTCAGCGAAATCAAAGTCTCTGGGTTATGTTTTAGGTTGCAGAAAGCCATTTTTATCAGGGATCGTATTTCGAAAACAGTAGCGATTAGAAGTAATGGTAAGAGCATTTCAACCATAGTCCAGGCAAGGTTTTTTATTTCGCACAATATCCGATAAGCAGATATTAGTCACGCTCCCACAATAACCGATAAGCAGACATCAGTCAGGTAGCAAAAATACCCGATAAGCGGACATTAGTCATGTGGCCACAACACCGGGTAAGCAGACATTAGTGATGTGGCCACAATAAACAGACATTTATTCTGTGGAGCAAAATGAAATGAGAGATGTACCTGGGGCAGCACCAAGATCGACTTTTGATCCACCCTCACTTGCTCCACCCTGCCTTGCTTCTTCTACAAAACAACACATAAGCGGCACACTTGGTTAGTAGATGCACTCTGCAAATGCATTTGTCTACTACATTTAATACTGTACTTGGCGTAGTTAGCACAGAGTGGATATCATATTTTAGTACATTTGTATGCTCATTATCTGGTTAGTATCACGCATTTGTTGCATCGCTGTCACAAAATATAAGTATTGTGTATACTTACTCTAAGTTAGTAAATTAGCCATTAAGTTCAGTAAGTTAAATACCTTGTCAAATTAAGCGTAATATGCTGTCAGTATCGCACTAATGTAAACAGAGGTAACGGCAGGATAAAGCAGTAACAGGACAGTACTTCACATAAATTTTAGACCAATGCACGTTTGTTTCTCATTAAATACTAATTTCTGTTCACATTCCTCAGGAAACTGTTTACTAATTTTAATTCAAGACAATAATAAAGAAGGTCAAGATAAATAATTATTGGCTTAGTATGTAAACAACGATACTTGAAGGACATCCCGTTCGGTATCTCGCCTCATGTTATCCAAGACCTACATGAGGATCCAAGACTGACCTCAAGGAAAGTCGACCTATGTAAAAGCTCAGATCACACAGCAAAGAAAATTGGTAACAAAGTGAGTTATAAAGGTTGATTACCGAAAATCCATCAACTGTCGAATGGAGGTGTAGATACCACCCTATTACAGCAAAACACAAATGATCAATAAATTCGTTTCCTAGGCAAGCTATCGCCTCAAATTTTTATCAAAGTGCAATCAAAGATGACGGGATTGAGTTCAGAAGCGCAAATAGATGTTGAAATACGACTTGGCAAAGAGATTCAACGATATTGATGCAATGGCTGAAATCTTCGTAAAGCAACTAATTACGGCAAAACAGTTGGGAAAGGCGTATTAGATTACCTCAAAATCTAAATATTCAGATCTCACAGACACAAAAGAGCAGATAATGTTTAAAGGTACGCGTGAAAAATTCACTCAGAACGACAAGCTCGCGAAGGTTCTTCTTTGATTCCTTTTGGTGAAGCGGAGTGGGCTTGAAGGACCCAATGTTGTTTTCGAAACCAAGAACAGGGGCCAACAACTTTGAAAGAATGTTATTGCGGGTTTCACAGGAAATTCTCTGGCATAAGACGTTTGCACTGCACATAAAACATAAATATGGTAAATATTAATTGCATTTACGGTATGGATTGCTATGTTGATCGTTGTCATTGACTGTATATTTTTCTGTACGTCTGAGTAAATATCTGAGAGGTGTCAAGAGTATAATGTAAAAAAATTAGAGATTAAGAGTAGATTAGATTTTTGTTTTATAAGCATACCGAGGAGATGGTGTTAAGAGCTGAAAGCAGTATTTATAGGTAGGGTCTTTACTGGGTTAGGGGTGAATATCTAGTATGCTTCATATTGGAATACAATCGGTGTCTGTATATAATGCACTTGGTTTTCTGTTCGCTTTATATTTCCTTTTCGATGTTAATTTCACGTTGAAGAAAGGCACAGCTGTAAAAATTGACTGGTATTATCCATTAAGCAACTTCTTAATATGTACACTACAAACTATGGATATGTTATGCATAAACGTCCACAATGCTACATGCACATGGTTTGAATGTGAGAGGCTTGCAAGATGCAGGGAGATCTTTCTGTTTCTTAAGAGAATAAAGTACAACATAATTTTTCTCCAAGAAAGTCATATCTAATCGGAGACTGAAAATAATGAGGAGATTGAAAATAAATGGGGAGGAAGAATAACTTGTAGTAATTTTAATTCAAAGGTTAAGGGTACTATGAACTTTTACTCAAAGAACATCAAGGTCAAGCATCATTGATCGGGTGGCAGCGGCAGTATCAATGCAGACATTGTTATAGCTGATACTTAGGAATATACATATATCTATATCTATGCACCAAACTTCGAAAATGAGCGGTCAGAATTTTTTGACATCTTTTGGTGTTCTTGACTACCCTTGGAAAAGATTATCATGTGAGGGTATTTAACATTACTTAGGAGTTACTTGATAAACAGAGAATTCACAATTCCGCTAAACAGCTAAAACATTTTGCACGCATCAAATTTAATTGATATATGGAGAGTAAAACACCCAAATGCGCAGATATTTACATAGTATAGCAGATATCCAAACGATTACATTTATTTTTATTATTTTGCATTTGCAATCAAATATTTCAGAAAGTATTTGAACCGATCACAAATATTTCTTAATCATTTAATGATAACATTGAAAGGTCCACGAAAGATGATATTTCAAATTAAATAATACACTCTTAGAGATTAAGAATATAAAGACGCTATAAGTAAAACATTTTATAGTAAAATGAATAAAAATAAAGCTATTTCGGACAAAAGAGTGTTGTGGAATTTGTTGAAATTTAAATTTGTCCAAGTAAGTAGGAAAATTTCAATCAAGAAAGCTGAAGAGCGTTGTGACATGGAACAAGTTGCATTAACGCAATGTGACATACTTTGTGAAAAACTATTCAGCAGCGGACTCACTGAAATTGAGGAAACGGAAAATTTCAATTGTAAACAAACATTTGAGAATATTAGTGCTTACAAGGAAAAGGGGGGCACATATAAGATCTAGAGTCGACTTTATAGAGCAGAACGAAAAAGTAACCATTATTTTAATAAGGAAAAAAAGAGTTATTTCAAAAAAAGACAATAAACAAATTTTTAATGGAGGGAAATTGTTTCTGATGATGAACTGATATTAAGGAATAAGAATCAAGTTACAGTAAACTACATATATATCTCAGCTGAACCTATTCTTGAAAACGAGTAACTTGATAAATTATTAGAAACTGTAGTATTGACCCAATTGAGTGAGGAAGATGGAGAGAACTGTGAGGGGTATCTCACAATAAATCAATGCAAGAAAGCCTTGGAGAGAATGATTAACGGCAAAAGACCAGGAAAGACGAACTAAGAGTTGATTTTTTTTACAAAACATTTTGGTATATATTACGATAAATTTTAGTAGAAATTCTTAAGTATGCTGCTCAAAGGGAGAATTATCACATTCGCAAAAACAAGGAGTTATTATGCTCTTACAAAAGACGGGGGTCCTGATTTTATTAGAAATTGGCTCCAATTTTCCTAACCAATGTTGATAACAAACTTTTAAGGAAGACTTTATCAATGAGGACAGAAGAAATATTACGAAAAATCATGCATGAAAATCAGTGGGATTTTGTAATAGGGTGCTATATAGGAGAAAACATTAGTTTAATGAATTACATAACAGATAGGTAAAAACAAGTGCACAAAACCGGTCTTCTACCGTTATTGGATTTTAGAAATTAGGTGGAGGTATACTGCACGAATGTTCAGAGTACGATTATGAATAATGGATACTCTTGTGGCTGGTTTATGGTTACAAGGGGTGTAAGACAGGGTTGTCGGTCTAATAAAAGATTAAACTCAATCAAACAATTATTCAATTTAGTAAATGTTTGGTATTGCTCAGATCTTAGGTTAGACACTGAATAAAACTACACTGGTATATTTGGGTCCCTGGAGACCCAAGCAAAAACCGTAAAGGTTGCAGATAAGTTATTCAATATGTTAGGTATTGCGTTGTATTGTATTGTTCTTTGGATCCCTTCCAACTACTATGGTCATATCGGGATCCCCCTGCCACATTATACTGAAATGGGGCATTCCAGCCCTCCTTCTAACCCTTACATGTGGATTGCCTCACAGGGTAGCAAGGGGGAGTCCAATTTTAAAGTCTTAGGTATGACCCGACCGGGGTTTGAACCCACGATCTTTCAGTCTCGAGGCGGACACTCTAACCACGAGGCCACTGAGGCTGGTCAATATGTTAGGTATAGAAATATGAGATAACAAACATTTATGTAAAGAAATTAATATTAAGAAAAAGTAAATAACATGGAAACGCTCATGAATAATTGGTGTCAACGTGGTCTCACTTTTTTTGGAAAAAAATGGTCAATGGGCATATCAAATCTCGTTTACTCGCTAATTTGTGTCACAGTTAAGGAATGTGATTTAGTGAAAGCACAGGGTTTAGTTAATATATTTATATGGTTTAAAAAGACACCAAAAATAATCTATGATGGGCAAATATGATCAAGCCGGTATAAAATCTCCAGACCTTTGTGTAATGAAACAATCCTTAAAGCTGGCATGGTTAGCTAGGATGATTAAAATAAAACAATGCAACAGGTTAATTCATAATTATTATTAACGCTTTTTAATTTTTAATTTAATATTGCATTCAAATGTGTCAAAGATTATGATGTGTCAAAAATGTTTAATCCTGCATTCTACGAGGAAATGTTATGTTTCGTTTATGATTTCCACGATCAAAGTGCATTTGATGGTATCTTGTGGAACAGAAACACCAGTTGGCTAATTGTGTATCAAGGGAACCCCACACACATAGGATGATTTAGATGAAAATTATAGACTGTTGAGTACTTAAATGTTGAAATTAAAGTATAATTTAGTAAAGATAGATGTTATGAAATATAATGCTTTAAAGGTATCTTTAAATCAATGGTTAAAGAAAAAAGAGAACATACAATTTTAGAGGAAAGGCATAAAGTGCACATAAATTCACCACTGTGTTGGGTAAAAAATTATATTATCAGTAGTTATAGAGCTCGAAGCAAAGATTATTATGGAATTAATATTGACAAAAAGGTACAAAAGCCAGTAGCATTAAGTTATTGAGAAAGCTTAGGTCTGAAAGACTGTGCAAAAATTTTAAAGAGTCTAAAAATATATAGAAAAACTACATGAGAAACCTACCTCTTAACTTTGCAGTTTAAAATTTTGCATAATATTGTAGCAACAAACAAGTGGAAGAGGGATTAGCATGTCGTACAAGAAAGTGAGTGCAAATATTGCAAAGAAATAGACACATTATATCATTGTTTTTATTGTTTTTTTTAGGTAATGTGACTTTACAAAATGCATCATTAAAAACTCTCTTATTGTAAGTAATTTAGAGGTTTATAAATTTGACGCATGGGACTTTCTTCTTGGCAAAGATTACATCCAAGTCGATCATCTATTTGTCATAATTAAACTTATGATTTACATAACTAGATTAAAATGGAATAAAATAAACATTTGAAAAAATTATGATGGCTGGCTGATAAAATAACTATACCAGGATAGGATAATGTATAAATGGGGACTTTTTAGGGCTTAAAATTTAGATATTTAATTGTTATTTAGCATTTTACATTAAATTAGAGTTTTTCATGCGCTCGGAGTCGGTATATTAACAATGAAAGGATGACTTATCTGCATAGCAGTTAACTAGGTATCATCGACAGCATATCCTTAATAATTATTTAGACAACAAATTTTGTGATTGTAATTGCTACGGAAAATTTACATACTCCCAGGCCGTATCATCACCACGGCTATGCCACACAAAAATATAAAGCAAACTTGCATATATACATGTGTTGATATGTGTCATTCTGTGTTACTATATATACACAGACAAGTGCATGTACGACTTTGTCTATATATATTACGTATGTATCTGTGTATATGTTTGTATGTATGTATCGTTTGTGTGTATGTATGTATGTATTGTATTGCATTGTTCTTTAGATCCCTTTCAACTGCTATGTATGTATGAATATATCATTTGTGTGTGTGTTTGATTGTATGCATGTATCATTTCTGCGTACGTTTGTGTGTATGCACGTATGTATGTTTGTATGCATGTATCATTTGTGTGTGTGTTTGTATGTATGTATGTATCATTTGTATGAATGTATGTATCATTTGTGTGTGTGTTTGCATGTATGTATGTATCATTTGTATGAATGTATGTATCATTTGTGTGTGTGTTTGTATGTATGTATGTATCATTTGTGCGTATGTTTATGTATGTATGTATGTTTGAATGTATGTATCATTTGTGCGTATGTTTGTATGTATGTATGTATATTTGCATGTATGTATCATTTGTATGTGTGTATGTATCATTTGTGTGTATGTTTGTATGTATGTATGTATTATCATTTATCGCAAACGCGAACGCAGAATAAGCCTCTTTGCCTTATATCAACGCACATAATATAGTTGTGATATCATCTCCCACACGCACAAACCACACAAAGCCTAAGTGAGTACGTACTTTATAGAAAAGTAAAGAAATCGCTCACCTCCAATAGGGGATGGGACAGAGACTGGCTCTGGCATCTCGAGGTCGATGTTGCCCGGCGTGGACGGCGCAGCCCCCGATTCAAAGCGCACCTAATTATGAAAAAACTAAATTTATTCCTTATGTTTTAAGACAAGAACTGCATTCGTGGAAGCGGTAACAGGCGGGCTCGCTCTCTCTAATTTAAAAATAACTAGTAAATATGGATTAAAATGTCTCAAATAATTATAATATCTTTTACCCTTCTGTCTCCGCTGAGAACTCTTGCGTCATCAGGCGTCTCCACGGAGGTTAGTCCTAGCAACAGACAATACATAACCGATTTCCATGACGACAGCTATAGCAACAGACAATACATAACCGATTCTTTTGGTGACAGCCATGACTAGGGTAAAACAGACATAATTCATGAGAAACCTTTCTTCTATGTAATCACTGTATGTTAATCAATTATCCAAGTTCATTATTTTTTATATAATCAACATATAGTAATCAATATCTATAAATAATATAAATTTTAACAGTACGCATTTTTAATTCATGCAATAATTGTAGCAAAGCAATACATATGAAGTAATAAACTAATCGAGGGATAAAAACCAATGTAATGTAATCAATGATGCATTGAGCTAATAAGGGAGAACTGACAATGTGTTGACTATGGTGTTGCTGTTACTATGGGATGTGGTTACCATAGTTATACAGTAACTACGGTGCAATGGTCCCTGTGGCGTTGCAGTTACAATGGTGATGCTGTTACTACGTAACTTGATGCTATAAAATAGATGAGTATGGAAATTTTATTTATCGAGCAAATAAAAATACAAATGCGCATGCTGCTGGCTTACCCACACGCCGGACTCGTGCAAACATTCCTGGCTCCAAAATCCGTATTTTAATACAATGAAAAACATTGAGAAAACAATGTTTTATGCTTCATTTCACATTTATTGCCTATTTTTACTGGCTCACGCTATACATGACTGCAACACTTTATATAGTCATAGCAACAATGTGTATTGTCATCGCAGCACTGTAAACACTGTAAATTATTATGGGAAAATCGTAAACTGTCATTACTACATTTTAAATTGCCATGGCAACACTGCAAATTGTCATGTCAACATATAAATTATCATCCTCCCTTTTGCATAAACACTAAATTAATATATTTATTGCTACGCCTTTGCTTATGTGCACAAATATTAATTAAAATACATTTTACTGCAATTAAAACGAAAGGTACCTCAACATTTGAACAGTTTAGAAGGTGTTTTATCATTTTCATATTCTAAATATCAGTGTCATAGTGTACCACTTCAGAATCAATTCAAACACTCTAACATATACACTTAAACATTCTAACTCAGAAAATTACTAGGAAGACATATTATCCGTGGCCTATACATTTAAACAAATATTGATACACAGATCCTCCCAAATTACTGCCAGGCCATCTAATTCCCAACTGGATTCAAATATGCTCATGGTCACCGCTGATTCCAATTCACCCTAACCCTTTCCTGTCGTTCCTCATGGCCTACGAATTCCACACCCCACCCCCGCCCCCAGACAATTCACCCTAACTCTTGGGAGGCCACTTGGTATGAAATGAGTTTCCAAAAGCAGTCCGCATGGAGTGTCAATTTTGTTAAAATGTAGGTTAAGGGTAATTTTCATTCAGAGCCCCGCGTTTATCACAAAGAGGGGGCTGTTTCTGAATTTCGCACCTGTTAGGGAGGGATATTACTTCGAAATATTAGCACTCCGCTTGATTTGGGGCTCGTTTTAAAATGTCAAGGACATGCATGGTGACAAGCTGGTACATGACCCTCTCTCTCTCTCTCTCTCTCTCTCTCTCTCTCTCTCTCTCTCTCTCTTTCTCTCTCTCTCTCTCTCTCTCTTTCTTTCTTTCTTTTTTTCTTTCTCACCAGCTCCGTATTAAACTCCCCATGGAAATACGATGTAAACATTTTCTTGTACAATATTTCTGTGGTTGTATATCATTGTCCGCAGTTCGATTAAATCAGCACAGAAATTGAACAATGCATCCTAATTAGTTAAATTTTAAAAAAAAATCAGCCAGCTGAAGATTGACAGAAGAAAAAACGCTAGTGTCACACTCATATGACATATTTTCCGTTTCACCAATTTCGATGTATTTTTCAATTTCTTGTTGCTATCCTTGTAGATTTCCCGATATAGTATCTAAGCAATACAAATACAAGGTTTTTAAATCGATACATCACTAAATCGATAAACAGATTGCTAATTTTACAGATCAGAAGTGATATACAATGACTTGCAGTTGGTTCTAGTTGTAAAATTGTTCTGATTAGATTAGATACATCATGGGGGCTTGGTGCATTGTATTAAATTCGTGCATGCGTGGAAAGGCCAATGAACGAACCGCACAGCGACAAGTTCATTAGCCTTCCTTCCACAAGTCTGCGGCTTGCATAGCATCTTCCGTTCATAAACTAAAGAAAATCTTACGTTAAACTTTCGTTGGCGTCATGTTGGCTTATCCCCATGACGTATTTTGAAAGTGATGGCTGAAAGACTCAATAGGCATTAATTTTGAGTTTAAAGATTGGTTATCCAATCCTCTACAAAGTCTTAGTTTCACGTATTTTGAAATTGATGGCCGAAAGACTCAATAGGCATTAATTTGGAGTTTAAAGATTGGTTATCTAATCCTCTACAACGTCTTAGTTTCGCTAACTAGAGCGAAGGCCAACCTACTCGCTTACCATCCCGAGCAGGATCCGAGCTTAAGCCTTGGGATTACAAGATCACACTATAAGCAACTGACCCAACTGCCAGCCCCGCCACACCCCGTCGAACTCAGGCCTGCGATTACCAGACCATGTTCTAGCCAAACTGAGTCAACCTCCAGGCCCCTGCTTACCACCCCGAGCTGGATTCGAACTCGGGACTTGGGTTCACGAGACCACGCTCTAACCAACTGAGCGAACAGTCACGCAAAGACCTTTATGTGCTACTGTATACGGCGTTGAACTTACCAATTCTTTAAACGAGAGAACACTGGCATCACTATATAAATCAAGTGATCGAAACATTCGCTTAAGGAGGAATGGCAGCAAATTGTACGTTCTTCAATGACGTATACACAAATAGGTCAAGGTCACACCACGCCACTAGCATATACCAAAGTCATGATGGCGAAAGCTTTGTGACGAAACCCTTTTTGCTTCGCGTAAAGGGACATACAGATGAGTACTGAGAAGTGTCTAACAGCTAAAAATAAATAGTATCTTCGCTGTACTTAGTCAAGGACTGATTACTGACTAGGTTCTTTCACAGATCTTCAATCCAGGTCCGAATTAAATACAAAGCACACCAGTCCCATGATCTATATTCATATATAAGAAACTACGGATTACTAAACACCACAAGAACGGATGAATTGAGCCTAGAAACCCTTTCATATCCTGCATCCTGTAGCAATGTTAGCCTGTAGCCTGGAAGGTGAGTGCGAACATTGCAACAACTGCTCAATCGGCTTTAAAGTAGCCACGGATGTAGCTCTTTTTTTCTGCAAGAAGCTGGGATTAAGAATACATAGGTGCTAGACAAAAGGCGCTCAAAAAGGCGCCAGAGAAAAGGCGCTAGACAAAAGATGCTACATAAAGATGCGAGCGAAAGGGCGAAAGACACAAGAAAACCAATTGCGAGCGAAAAGCAATGCAGCAATGACGGATAATAATAGATATACACGATGGGTAATGGTATATTTACATCAGGTGATAGATAAATGATTAGATTAAACGATGGGTTAAGATAATATCAAGACCAATAATCGTCAGATTACACGAAGGCTAATGACATCCTTACGACAGGTAATAAGGCCATTAGGTGACAGACAGTAGTGTGATTACACGACTGGTAGGGGTAATTAAACGATGAGCGGCGGTAGTAAATACTGTGTAATAGACTGATTACATGAGAAGAAAAAATGTAATAACATGAGGTGTAATTGCAATTACCCCAAAATATAGCCTGATAATAGCAAGATTAAACAGAATAGAATGGTGTAATTACAGACCGGTAATGTAATTACATAACAGTGTGACTGCAGGAAAGGTAATGCTGATCTTTAATAACTAACGGCGTGATAAATATAAATCTTTACCAACATTTTGAGATATACTGTATGTTGCTTAATACTGTGTCCACTACTCGATACTGCCTACATTATTTGACACTGGAACTAACCACATGTCACGGCATAATACTGTCGTCATTTCACGACATAAATACTGTCCTCAATTAACCACATAGATGTTTTTCTTATTTTAGATACATAGATACTCTCCTCATTTCAGAACACAGATATTGTCTTCATTCAATGAGATATCCACTGATGTAACGCGGAATGATGGTAGTACAGTAAAACTCTGGAAATAGGAACATTAATATGACTGGTTTAAAGTGTATCTATTGCCTGGGTGCCCTGTGGGTTTTTCCATTATAAAATTCAGCTAGAGTGGGATAGGAGGTTTGTACAACAAAAGTGGTCCTGTGATAGAAGTGGTCCAATTTTTTTGGGATGGTTCCTTTGCCAGAGTTCTTCCGTCTATGTACAATGATTGAAAACAACACTCATTAAAAAGGGTGTGTTCGGTGTTCTCCAATCAGAATACCCGATACAAAATTTGGCCAAATCTGGTTGGTCGAACGAACAAGCCCATGTATTGGTGTGATCCTCAAGTGAAATTCTTTTCCCATGGACTTACCTTAATAATAAATAATTTAGTAAATCCCATTACAAAGTAATGTTCTTGTTTACAATGTTTGTAATTTTCATTAACTAGGTGGTAGTCTATTCCGAAGGCTTTTTCCTCCCATAGAACTTACAGGCAACAGGTGCCCAGTTAGAAACAAAGTAGTGGGAGGGCATCCGGATAAATCGAATCCTTCACCGGAAGATATCCTAGATTTTCGTAAAGCGGACCGGGGAAATTGGTCAGTGGGAGGGAAGAGATATCCTGTTCCATCGGAAACTTTAAAAACCCGAATTAGCTTTTATATTTAAAAATGTCAGGCCAGTCCATGAGGAAAGAATTTTTTATCCCGCAATAAAAACAACAATGCCATAATGATCACTCTTTGCAGCGTTAAATGCACCAAACATAAGCTTTTGACAAAGCGTCCCTAAAATAAACAATTTATAACGTTAAAATAGTTTGAAGCGTGTTCATGCTGGCATTTACCAAACATTTTCCCCTTTTTAATACAGAATATTTAACTTATATGTAAATATCCCTTCTCCAAGTTCCCCCCCCCCCTTACAAAATAATCAATGTATGTCCCAACGAAATCCCTGAAGTGAAGATTTCGAACCCTGACTGTTCATACCTTTTGCAATGTAGCAGTAAGGTCGAAACTTCAGATATCATGCAATATATCATGTAATACCGTATCCACAGTTTCTTTGTTTACCTTTTATGTCAAGGCCGGTCTAATTCGGACCAATGAGAAAACAGCTTTTAGCAAACTAACAGATACTTAATAGACAATATTTAAAATTAAACAAAACTTTTTTTTGCGGTCTCGCTTTCGAGAAAAAAAGACTAAATACTTTCCCATCCAAAATATCACATTTATCAGCCTAAAAATAGCAACATCTTACTTTAAAATAGCATGTAATTGTTAAGGCTCTCTGTTCAGCCACACAGCACACGAATTAGTTTACTTCTTTTTCTTCTTTTTCTTATCTTTCTTTTTCTTCTCTTTCTTCTCCTTCTTTCCTTTCTTTTTCTTCTTCGACTCCTTCTCCTCCTCTTCCTCCTCTGGGTCCTGTCCATCCTCGCGATCGCTCGCGTCATTGTAATCGTCGTGAACGAGCGCTTCGTCGTCCGGTCGATCGATGACGAGAATGTTGACCTCACCGGGAGTGTTCGTTCCGGCTGACATTTCGTTCTCGGGTGTAAACGGAAGTCTTCCTCCCTCAAATCGCACCTGTGTAACAGGGAGTTAACAAAGGGTTACCATAGCAACAAGACATTTTCCCTAGTAACCTCAAAAAATCCACAGCAACCACTTTACAACAACAATCAAGTACAAAGGAAAACAACCTGATAGTTTTATGGAAAAATACTGCGCTTGCAACTTTTTAAAAATACACCGAAAGAGCATTAAATTTAACGTACGAAATTTCTGTTATAAAAAAGACGCGTTTTCGCGCCAAAAAATAATCAAATTTGTTTAGAACTACTTTTTGAGCAATTGACCAATTAAAAAGCTTTGACATCGTTCGCAAATTATCTTAAAATTTATGATACAAATAAACGTAATTAAAGTAATAATGATAAAGATATAATAATACATTCGTGTTAAATTAATGTTAATTAATATTTTAAAGGTATTTTGTTCGACCAACCCAATCTTCAGAAAAATTACATTTGTACTTATTAGCATGTGTAGAACCTGTATAACAGAATATAATATTATTTTAGCATGTATGTTAGTTAAATCAACTCCATTAAGCATCTATATTGTGCATTGATTTAATAAATTAATTATGTAATTAGTTTATTAATTACTTCATTCATCAATCTCTTCGAGTAATTATTCTGAATTTACAGGTGAAATGTGACTTTTTTCACATTTATATATTTAATCTGAACTATTAACTGCTCGACAAAACTCCACCACTACACCAAGCCTATGCACTACATCAGGCTCATGCACTACTTCAGCTCATGCACTACACCAAAACCATGCACTACGTCAAGCCCATTTAGTAACCTAGGCTCATGTACTATATCAAGCTGATGCACTACATCTAGCTCTTGCAGTATGTTAAGCCCATGCACTACATCAAGCCCATACACTACATCAAGCATATGCACTACATCTAGCTCATACACTACATCAAGCTCATGGACTACATCTAGCTCATCCACTACATCTAGTTCATTCACTACATCAAGCAATGGTATTACATTAAGCTCATGTACTACACCAAACTCATGCACTACATCAATCATATGCACTACATCTAGCTCATGCACTACATCAAGCTCATGCACTATATCTAGTTCATGCCCCAGCTCAAGCTCATGCACCACATCTAGCTCATGCACTATATCAAGCTCATGTACTACATCTAGCCCATGCACTACATCTAGCTCATGTACTACACCAAGCTCATGTACACACCACAAACTTGAGCACTACATCAACCATGTTGACTACATCAATCCTTTGCGCTACAACAATTCCATGCACTACATCAAATCGAGGCACGGCATGTCGTAAGCATGGCGTAAGCATGACGTAGGCATGCTATCTTACATCTGAGGCAGTAGACGCCGAGTTTATTCTTCTGAAGCTTCTAGCTGAGAGCTTAAAACCGGAAGTAAACACACAAAAGTAGTAGCAAAATGTTCATTCCAGTCCATGCAGATGGAGAAGCAACCAGAAAAGAAGAAATAATTTCTTCCTCTAGAAAAGTTACCCTCCTCCACCAAAAAAAGAGAAAAGAACAGCTTTCAAGTTTTAAATTATGCAACACAACTTTATGTACATATTTTTATCGCAAACTTTAATGAGCTTTTTAGTTTGTCCACAGCAAAATATACATAGCAATTTGGCCGTTTCTTTCAACAAAATATTCAGAATTTGACATTTAGGTTTCAATGTGATTTATTTCACTCCCACGAAAAGTCACATTGAGCAATATTGTCTTTAATTTCAAGATTTGCATAATAAATGTGGAAGTTACCAAAACCAAACTGCCTTTGAACATAAATGTGGCAATTTTAAATTTTTTATTTTGAACCGGCCAAATTATTCCTTCCTTGCATAATTAAAAGACAATCAGTCAAAATATAAACAAAAAAGCAAAACAAAAATATTTTTAAAAACCTAAGATCAAAACAAAAATATATAAACAAAATTTAAATGAAAACGCAAGAGCAAATCATGACCAGTGATGCGGACAAAAATATATTTAAATATGTATATGAAAATACACACACACACACACACAAGGTGGGGAAAATCGACTCAAGAAAAAAAGACCGTCCCCCCTTAAAAAACCGGCCAAATTGAAAAAACAAATAGGGGTGGGATGGGGGGTGACATTACCTTTCGGAGACCAGAGCGAGTGCGTCCCTCCTGCAGCATGTGATGTACAGGTGGGGTAGGCGGCGGGCCTGTGGAATGACCAGTAAGCTCTGGATCAGTCTCACCTGGAATAGCCCGACACACAGCGGGGGCTAGCCCAGGTCCAAGCGATCGCACCAGGAGATAACACACGACATTTTCTTCGACTTCTAAAAGCTGTTTTTATTCCATTTTTTTTTCCTTTTTTATTTTTTATTATCACTAGAAATTCTATTTTTTTTAATTTCTAAACGCATTTTTATTTTATTTCGTTATTTATTTGTTAAGACAAGAAAGAACTTTTTTAGACTTTTCTGAGACTTTTTAATAGATTAAACTTTAAACAAAATAAATAGGAAAAAATCTGAGTTTTACGTATCTCGGAATGCTGGTCGTCGATGTATTATCGCCCGGTGCATGGCTGTGTGCGGGCTAGCCCAGTGTTACATTTTTGTTTTTAATCTTCTCGCAACTTTATCACTTTATCGCGCTTAAAATAACATCACAAATTACTTAAAACAGCTAAAAATTCAATGATTTCGTAACGTAACCATGCGACATTATTTATATCACGTGACATTGTTTTAATCACGTGTCACGTGACATTGAATTATTTTATATATCAACAAACAAAGATATTGTTTCATATTTTACATATAAACACGGTTCTTTCTTCGGAAATGGCTACTCAAAAGATAAGAGTGGTGAATGAAGGGACTATGAAGAGTAAACGCACGAAAAACCCGCCCAGTTGCAAAAAAATCCTCTCAAATACCCTACCTATCGTGAGCAAGGACAGACTTACGTACAAAGTTTAAAGCTTAATTTTTGACCATCTATAAATTATTGTTTTGGTTATGGTATGAATGCATCGAACAACAAGATTAAAATCAGATGGTCAAAAATACGAGGTTTTCATTGGGTGGGCGATAATAGGAGGTTACGTTACAATCTTTTGAGTAGCCCCGGTATATATTGTTATATAATGTTGTGCTGTGTGCAAAATGAGATTCTCGATAATATCATGTTTTTTTTTCCTTTATCACTTCAACGGAAAATTTGCAATGTGTAACAATAAAACAACTTCAAAATGAACTCATTGAGAAATGCGTTAGTTGGATGTTTCTATGTACAACAATAAGATCATACGTGGTGTGTAAGATTTATAAAGAAGCAACTAGCAACGAAATGGGGTTATATTAGATGCAGCAGCATCTCAACAAATTCTTCTTATTTGCAGAATGAAAATGAAAATGAATGAAAAGTAGGAGAAAAATGAGGGTTCTGGTTCAAAAGGTAAGAAGACGAGAAAAACGTGATGGGTGGAAATACCAACCCATTGCAACCCACAAATAAAATCATTTGAGGATACAGGTGTAGAAAAAATTGCTTGCTCTTTTTTGGACAAAATCTGTAGCAGATTTACAATTTTTCTTAGTTTGACATTTTTCCAAGGAACTGACATACACAACGTTTCGTAGTAGCCTTGGGAGGGGGACGGGGTAAAATTTTAAAATTAGACATGTAGACCAACGACTTCAAACCTGAATAAAATTGATTATTTCTCAACGTTTATTTAGATTATTGTAACAAATATATAGTCAAACCTAAGTAATATTTTTTAAAAATTAAGTGCAAAATGAGTATCAACAATGAGACTTGAATGAAATGCATAAGATGACTTAAAAATACTGGGCCTACAAAATCGCTAACAGGAATGAAGTAGTGGAAAAATGATAGATCTGACGCAGGAAGAAGTAAGGCAAGCAAGTGAGTTCTTGTTCACAAACGCAGTAGAATATGATTTTTTGGTTTTATAACGTGTGGTCAGGCAAACCATGAGGATAAAGGCCAGTTATTTACACTTCTATTCATTTCACAGCACTCTGAAAAGACCAAAACAAACAGGCCGAATCTATACAGCAGCATGAGCTGTGACTGATTTCAAACTATCAAAATCGCCCTACTGAAAATTATAATTGAAACTTGGGGACTGCAAATTTCTACATATTTCAAGAACCAAAATAAGGACATTTTGCTGAGGATCGTATAGAAACGTTGTTATGGAACAGCTGACCTCTGGAGAGATCAATTCGTTATATATAAACACAAAGCGGATGGAGTTTTTAAACAGTAGTTCCCCTTTTTTTATTTAATAATATTTTGGCAGAATCTCCATGAGCCTGTTGAACAAAGAGGTCAGATACACAACAGAGCGAACTGCCATAAAGGTTGGCTATTGGACAACTGCAGTCAACCGGAAGTGGCGACCTCTGGCGAGTACTCACCACAAATGAGCTCACACTTACGAATGTGGGGGCGAGGGGAGGGGGTAGGGAACTATTGTGCACAGGCGAACACACACACACACTTCGAAAAACACAAACCAGTTAGTGCCCAACTGTGTCTTGAAGTGTGAGGGCTTGTGCACTAACCTTGGTGGAGACAATTCGCAAATGATACCATCAGTAGGTTACCACAGGCATCCCGGGGTTACCAGACTATACCAACGAAATCTTGCAACGAAACCTTGATACTTGATAAACAGCCAGAGAATACAATTGTCTTCAGTTTGACAGGAAACTGACCGCAAACTGACAGCAAACTGACAGCAACCTGTGATCAATTTGATCCACGGCCTAAGACTTATAAGGAAAACATCAAATTCCTGGCTTCATTTGTTTCGTGGGTCAGTTGGCATTGATGCATCTAAGCCTTTTTACCCAAGCCAATATTTTAAATAATTTATATGCACTGTGTGTGAGCGCGTGGTGGGGTTGGGTGGGTGAGGGGAGGAGTTCAGATGAAATGTCACTACCCAACAAAAATATGGAAGCCCTCACAAAACAAGAGAAGTCTCTTAGAGCAATAACAATCATAACCTGACTCAGACTGACTTGGGTTGTTACGCTTGTAATCTGGCAAAATACAGCAAGGAAAACAAAATCAGGTCAAAGTGCACATGCTCAGACAAAACCCTGTCAGCTTTTATTTATTGATTTATTTTTTTATATTATTATTTTAGGACGCTAAATCTGAAATAAACAATTAAGAACAAACTGCAAAAATTTACTATTTTCAAAAAAATATGGACATTTTCTCAGTTATTTGATTCATATTGATAACGTCCGAACTGATAACGTGTGAATTGATATCGTCCGAACTGATATCGTGTGAATTTATATCGTCCGAATTGATATCGTGTGAATTGATATCGTCCGAACTGGTATTGTGTGAATTGATATCGTACGAACTGATATCATATGAACTGATATCATACGAACCGATACCATGCGAACTGACATCGTCCGAGTTGACATCGTATGAACGGATATGGTCAGAACTGACATGTGAACTGATATCGTCCTAACTGATTTCTTCCGAACTGATATTGTATGAACTGATATCATGATATGATGTAAACTGATATCGTCCGAGCTGATATCGTGTGATATCGTGTAAACTGATAATGCCTGAAGTGATATTATGTGAACTGATAAAGTCCGAACTGATGTGCTCGAGCTTCGTTCAGACTGTCCGAACTGATTTGTCCGAACTGATGTGCCCGAGCTTCGTTCTGACTGTCCGAACTGATGTGTCCGAGCTTCGTTCGGACTGTCCGAACTGATGTGTCCGAGCTTCGTTCGGACTGCCCGAACTGATGTGGTCGAGCTTCGTTCGGACTGTCCGAACTGATGTGTCCGAACTGATGTGTCCGAGCTTCGTTCGGACTGTCCGAACTGATGTGTCCGAGCTTCGTTCGGACTGTTATCAGCCGGGCTGGTACCGTTCACACATGACCATTCGAAATGACTCTTTGAAGTTCTCATTTCATCCCTAGTACTCGTTTTTAAAAACGTTAATTAAAAATTAAAAATAACAAGGCATTACAAAACATTTTGTTTTTATTTGTGAAACTAAAATAAATATAACAGTGACGAAGAAAAAACAAGCAACAGAATACAGACGTGCCGTCAAAGCAAGAGCCGTACTAAAAATAGAACTATTGTAGCTTAATGACGAATATAATACTTGTAGCTTAGCAACGATTAATAATGCTAATAACGTAATACTATTGGTCCACGGTAAATGCTTTACAAAGTCCACATCACAGAAGCAAGTAAAATAACAATGAAACAAAAACAAGTAACGCAGAAACAACAATCCAAAGATGGGTATAAGAAACTAGAGCGGCCAGTGCGCCTTTATATATAACAGGGGGGATTCTGTAAACAAGAATGTCTGTGTACATTGCATCTAGCCATATGCACGAAGACATGTTGTGATAAAAACAACTAGAACGACGGTGCACCTTCATATATATAAAAGAGAGATTCCCATAAATAAATCATAGTCCGCGGTCATCAACGTAACTAGAACGGAAATAGTAAATGGAACAGGGGGGATTCCTTTCCAGAAATATCTCTCACAATTTCACAGCACATATAAGCATAAAAAAAAAACCAACGCAAACTTCAAAAAGTAATAAACGTATTCACTCATTTGAGAAGCTCTCGAGAGAAACACATATTTCAATGTATTCTCACTGTTTTCCCGTGTGCGTATTCATACAAAAAGTTATTCAAAACAAGACGAAATTCCCTCAAGTATTTAGGACGAAATCTATCATAACTAATGAATTTATCTAAGCCCCAAAAACAAACAGCTTTGAATAGATCTAAAATACTTGAGGATACTGAAGCCTAATCAGTGCATAATACTGTTTAAGTACTAATACTGAAATGATACTTTATTGGCATTTTTCAATTAGTGCTTTTTTCTTTGATAAATGGTATTTCCAATCATAAGTTACTTTGTCAACGTACATATATTTGTTGTTGCCCAACAGCCAACCTCTGCGGTGTTTGGTCTATTGTCTACTGTTCCTTTGACTCACTGTGGATCCCATGAAAATAAATAATCGTATTAAAAGACTACTTTTAAAAAATCATCCGCTCAGTGGCTGTATACAGCAGATTGATCTCTCCAGAGGTCAGCTGTTAATTAACAACGCAGCGCCTTCATATTGTACAGTGAAGAAATATGTGGATACTCGTTTTACAAGCAAAACATATACTGTACATACTCACTACATACTAAGTATAATTATACGTCACATGAACCGTACAGGAAAAAAGTCTGTTTACAAAGTGATGTGAATACTTCACCGTTTCAGTATTCTAATTTACTATGCCTTCAAGTATTAATTGGTGTTTTAAAGTATTCAATATTTAAACTGATGCACTTTGAATTAAATGAAGACAATGTACTAGAAAAGAATCAGTTGTCATTTTATTAGCTGTTCCACCATTAATTGCAATTTAGAATTAATAAACAAATATCACTGCTCAATGCTGATTATTTCATTTTAATTTTTGGTTTATCTTGTAAAAATAGTTCGCTCATGTCAAGGTAATTTGACACCATGATTAAGGAAATTAAAATGAATTTACTGATTGATTGATTGATTGATTGATTGATTTCGAATCGCAATTACATTATCCGAATTCAGAATTGCGATATAGAATTACTATCGACGCATGACACTCCTGCCTTAATACAGTGTCACACACATTCCAACCGTGTCAAGCATGGCAACCGTGTCATGCCTGGTCTACCACCGGGGACCATTACGTCTCGGTACGTCAGAGAATGTTTGTCCGCCCGTCTCCTCGCGGATGTATCCGGGAACCGGAAGTAACATCGAGTCGACGGGCGAGCGCATACTGCACCGGCTCTCGGGTCGGTGTACCGGGGCGGTCTCGCGGTATACCGGCTCGGTAGCACTGCGTATCGGCGCCGGCTCATGGCGCCGGTTTTCGACCCGCGCACGGCTGAACATCATCGGGTCAACATCAGCCAGGCCGTCGTCGTATCCGCCGTGGCGTCCGATGGTGTCTTGGCATCCGCTGGCGTTCTGGCGTCTTGTGGCGTCCTGGCGTCGGGCAGCTTCCGCCTCCGCGGCGTTGAAGATATCACTCACACTCTCGATCGTACTGTCCAACAGCCCGCTATTCCCGTCACAGTTCCTGTTGTTATTGTTCTTATTCTTTTTCCCTTTTTCTCCTTTCTTCTTCCCTTTCTTCTCTTTCTTTTCTCCCTTTTCTTTCTTTCCCTTTCCTTTCTTTTCGCCATCTTTCTTGCCTCCTTTTTTCTCCTTTTTGCCCTTTTCTCCTTTTCCTTTCTTTCCTTTCTTTCCTTTCTTCCCTTTCTTTCCATCATTATCCTCATCTTCGTCCTCTTCATCCACTTTGGCCATGTCTACGGTCGAATTGGCTCTTGCCACTTCGTTAATGGCGGAATTGTTCAGTTCGACCCCTGTCACACTCGCTATACCGTCGGACAAAACGCCTGCGCGCGAATCATTTTGCCCTGAAAAACACAGAAAAAAACAAACAATAAAAAGCTATAAAAATATAACAAATTAAAAAAACAGTTGCTGTAAATAACCAACTTTTTTATGTTTTCAATTAAGTTTGTGAAAATGTCAAAAATATAATAAGGGATCTTCCAAAAAAAAGAACGTACATAAAAAAGCAAGATATTGACCACCAATTCCTAAATCATACAACCCAGTTTTAAAGAAAAGTTATGACGTCATGAACAGGCTATAGCATTAGCACAGGGCACACCCACCCAACACATAATATACAATAAAATCGCGCAAAAAAACGGGGGCACGAAAAGGGAAAAGTCGCACCTCTCATGTCGAAATCGTCCTCGCTGAAAAGCTGCGAGTTGTCCTCGGTCTCCATCGGCTCTTCGTCCATCGAGGCGAACGCCAACGCGATATGTCTGCAAAACATAAACCAATCATCCATTTATTTGTTACTTTCATTTGTTTACTTATTTTTGCCAAGCATTTTTTTTTCCATATTTTCCGATATGATAACAATATCTCAGGAATTTCTTTCTTTGTGATGATGCAAATCGTATGCAAATCACATGCAAATCAGGTAAATCGCAAACCAATCATCTGGCGTGTTAGAGACTATTTTTTCGTTTTGTATTGTTTTTTAGAACATTTCAAGCACTTTATTTCTTATTCACCTTGAGAAAAATGTGCAATTTCATTTACATATACAATTACAGTACATATTTAAAATATTCGAAAATATGTTAATTATGTTAAAACTGCATGGAAAAGAACTGCAGCACTTGTTATATGAAAAGTGCCCCCCCCCCCCACCCTCCGTGTTGTGTGTTGGTTATTTACAACTCAAACAAAGCTTCTTAAAACATACCACAAAAAAAACAGACTCTAAAAATCAATATATTTTGTGGATATTGTGAAAGACTAGAAGTGAAAAACGTTTCGGAAGGCTTCGTACATTTCCGGAAATATTCACCCGAAACAAGCAGAATGTTTGTTTAGTATACTTTTTATATTAGGATATATTGAAAACTGAATACAAAATATTCCTTGAAAAGTTGACTTTCTTTTTTTTATTACCGATTAAAAACATCTATTTGTAAATGGCTAAAAAGAGTGGAAGATTTAAAGTAAATTATTTGTTGACGGTAACTCCCTTCTGTTCAAAGTACGGATTGATTAAATAAACATAAAACTGTCCAAATGCAGAGAATATTAAGACGATATTTCTATCAATATTTAGGTTCTTCGAAAATGTAGGGGTGAGTGCCGTGCTCGTTCTAAATCGTGAGGAAATATGTAGGAAAACTGTTATTGTAGCACTACAGCTATAAATAGTCAATAACATAGCTGACATAGATCAGAAAAAAAGGCGGGAAAGTGGCGTCATCTGGCGCTTGCCAACTTTTGTGATGTCATGGATACTGAACTACATTTTTATGGGAATGTAGATTCTATAAGGATATAAATTAGATATGCCTAAGTCAATTTTAAAAATTGTTTTTGATAAATGGGGTTTTCTTTTGAATTAAAATAATATTTCGAAGGACAAGTTTGTGCTCCGATTGAACACCATCGGAAGACTATTTTCTATTCCGACTGAAAACCATCGGAGGACTACTTTCTATTCTGATGGAACACCATCACAGGACAACTTTCTATTCATATTAAACAACAACACAGGACTACTTTCTTTTCTCATTGAACGCCATCGGAGGAATACTTTCTATTGTGATTGAACACCATTGGTGGACAACTTTCTAATCTCATGGTATGGCATCGGAGGACTACTTTCTATTCTGCTTAAACATCATCACAGGACTACTTTCTATTGTCATTGAACACCATCAGAGGACAACTTTCTGTCGTTACTGAACACCATCGAAGGACTACTTTCTATTCTGATAAAACGTCATATGTATCAACTACGGATTAAATATAAAAATTTCCAATCATACTCCTGTTTTATGGGAAACTGTGTTATGATGAAATACAAATATTAACAATGTGAACAAAGTTGCGCAGAAAGAAAGATTTTTATTATTTAACGAAAATTATTGAAGATTATTTAACGAACGTCTTTGGATAACAGTTGCTAACTGGTTGTATGCACATGCTAAGGCAGTAATCGTTCTAGTACTTGTATGTTCTTGTATTTTTTTCTTGATGATTATAATAAGTTACTTTTATATTTGTATATTTGTAAAACAGGGCTGGAGAGGTTGTGATGGTAAAGCGTGATGGTAAAGGGAGAGGGCAAATATTAAGTGAGGAGATACATCTAGCAGGGGCTGTTATGCTAATAGAAGACATAAGATTAGGAGGACATGCGGCTACGGGAGGGTCATGTGGCTAGGACAGGACACGCGATGATGTCAGGATATACGGCTAGGAGAGGCGATGCAGCTAGGAGAGAACATACGGCTAGAGGAGGACATACGGGAAAGAGAGGACATACTGCTAGAAGTGGGCATTTGGTAAGGAGAGGACACACGATTATGGGAGGACATACAGCTAGGGAATTCATGTGGCTAAGACAGAACAAGCGATAATGTCTAGGAGAGGACATACGGCAAGGAGAGGACATGCGGGAAAAAGAGGAAATACGGCTAGGAGAGAATATACGGCTTGGAGAGGACATATGGCTAAAAGAGGACATACGGGAAAGAGAGGACATACGGCTAGGAGAAGTGATACACCTTGGGGAGGATATACGCCTGAAAGATAAAATGGGACAAGGAAAGGGCATACGGCAAGGAGAACACATACGGCAAGAAGTGGAGATACAGCGAGGAGAGGACATACGGCAAACAGAGGACATACGGCGAGGAGAGGACTAATGGCAGGGAGAGGACATACAACATGAAGAGGACATATGGTAAGGAGAGGACATACGGCAAGGAGAGGACGTACGGCAAGGAGAGGACATACAGCAAGGAAAGGACATATGGCAAGCAGAGGACATACGGCAAGGAGAGGACATACAGCAAGGAGAGGACATACGGCAAGGAGAGGACATATGGCAAGGAGAGTACATAGAACGAGGAGAGGACATACGGCAAGGAGAGGACATATCGTAAGGAGAGGACATACGGCAAAAAGAGGACATATTGCAAGGAGAGGACATACGGCGAGGAGAGGATATACAGCAAAGAGAGGACATACGGCAAGGAGAGGACATGCGGCAAGGAGAGGACATATGGCAAGGAGAGCACATAGAACGAGGAGAGGACATATGGCAAGGAAAGGACATACGACAAGGAGAGGACATACAGTAAGGAGAGGACATAGGGCAAGGAGAGGACAAAGGGCAAGGAGGTGACATGCAATTATGGAGGAACATAAAGCTGGAGAAGATATACAGCTAGAAGAGGACATACCGGAAAGAGAGGACATACGGCGAGGAAAGGACTAATGGCAAGGAGAGGACATATAGCAAGGAGAAGACATACGGCTAGGAGAGGAGAAAAGGCTTGGAGAGGATATACGCCTGGAAGCGAAAATAGGGCAAGTAAAGGACATAGGGCAAGATTTGGACATGGAGCAAGGGGAGAATATACAGCGAGGAGATGACATACGGCAAGCAGAGGACATTCGGCGAGGAGAGGATAGATGGCAGGGAGGGGACATACAGTAAGGAGAGGACATATGCTTGGAGAGGACATCGAACAAGAAGAGGGCATACAGCAAGGAGAGGACATACGGCAAGGACAGGACATACGGCAAGGAGAGGACATAGAGCAAAAAAGAGGACATACAGCAAGGAGAGGACATACGGCAAGGACAGGACATACGGCAAGGAGACGACATACAGCAAGAAGAGGACATACAGCAAGGACAGGACATAAGGATAGGAGAGGAAATACAGGAAGGAGAGGACATACAGCAAGCTGAGGACATACGGCGAGGAGAGGACATATAGCAAGGAGAGGACATGCGGCAAGGAGAGGACATACGGCAAGGACAGGACATAGGGCAAGGAGAGGATATACAGCAATGAGTGGACATAGGGCAAGGAGAGGACACATGGCTTGGGGAGGACATACAGCAAAGAGAGGATATACGGCGAAGAGGGGACATACGGCGAGGAGAGGACATACAGCAAGGAGAGGACATACATCAAGGAGAGGATATACAACAAGGAGAGGACATACAGCAAGGAGAGGATATACAGCAAGGAGAGGATATACGGCAAGGAGAGGATATAGAACAAGGAGAGGACATACAGCAAGGAGAGGATATACAGCAAGGAGAGGATATACGGCAAGGAGAGGATATAGAACAAGTAGAGGACATGCGGCAAGGGCAGGATATACAGCAAGGTGAGGACATAAGGCAAGGAGAGGACGTACGGCAAGGAGAATATATACGGCAAGGAGGGGACATATGGCTTGGAGAGGACATACAGCATGGAGAGGACATACGGCAAGGAGATGGTATACAGCAAGGATAGGACAAACGGCAAGAAGAGGACATACAGCAAGGATATGACATACGGCAAGAAGAGGACATACAGCAAGGAGAGGACATACAGCAAGGAGAGGACATACAGCAAGGAGAGGTCATACAGCAAGAAGAGGACATACAGCAAGGATAGGACATACCGCAAGAAGAGGACATACAGCAAGGAGAGGACATACAGCAAGGAGAGGACATAGGGCAAGGAGAGGACATACGGCAAGGAGAAGACATACAGCAAGAAGAGGACATACAGCAAGGATAGGACATACGGCAAGAAGAGGACATACAGCAAGGAGAGGACATAGGGCAAGGAGAGGACATACAGCAATGATAGGACATACGGCAAGAAGAGGACATACAGCAAGGAGAGGACATACAGCAAGAAGAGGACATACAGCAAGGATAGGACATACGGCAAGAAGAGGACATACAGCAAGGAGAGGACATATAGCAAGGAGAGGACATACGGCAAGGAGAGGACATACGGCAAGGAGAGGACATACAGCAAGAAGAGGACATACAGCAAGGATAGGACATACAGCAAGGAGAGGACATACAGCAAGAACAGGACATACAGCAAGGATAGGACATACGGCAGGAAGAGGACATACAGCAAGGAGAGGACATACAGCAAGGAGAGGACATAGGGCAAGGAGAGGACATAGGGCAAGGAGAGGATATGCAATTTTGGGGGGAAGCATACGGCTGGAAAAGATATACGGATAGGGGAGGACAAAAGGGAAGGTAGGACAAACGGCATAGAAAGCGAATAGAATTCGAAATTCTTAGAATTCGAGATTCTTAGAATTCGAGATTCTTAGAATCCTAAAATTAGCTCTAGCTGTGGTGTTAGTCCAGTTATATCGGAAACCACATTACACGGTGGTCTTGTAACTCCGGTAATCTACGTTAGATATAACACACGTTTACAAGAAGAGGGAGTCATGAACGAAGCAACCGTTTATATTTTTTTTTACCTGTTCGTTCCGTTGGGGAGTGTTTGCACAGTGGTGTGTGGGTAAGGCAACTCACTACAGAATAAAAGAAAAACACACAACCCTGCATGTTATTTCAAATCACGCATAGCAAACACACTGTTGTCCATATACAAGACAGATTCCGTTTTCTTTTTCTTTCTCTTTTTTTCTTTTTTTTTCTTTTTTACCATTGGAAAAAAATTGCTTATTAATTTCCTTTCCGTGTATTGGCAAATTTTGTTGAATCTCAAAATAATCATTTTTTTCTTCTTCATTATTTGTTTATTTTTTTAATACTTTGCACACGAGAACCCAGAGGCTTTCTTTAAAGGTATATTTTATCAGTTCTGGTGTTATGTTAACTGGGTTAGATTTGATAGCACACGCTAGTGAAGCTCTGGGCGTCACACCCGTCAATCATTCTGGTTACATGATGTTAAGTGGGCGTCACATCTGTCAATCATTCCGGTCACGTGATGTTTGATTGCAAATAGCAGAAACACATAATTTACAGCTGTGAAAAACGTTTCCTTAAAAATAAAGATAAAAAAGTACTAAAGTACTGTCAATTCTACATTTAATCGCCACCACCCCCCCCCCCCTCCTCCCGCGCTCACAAGATATAATAGGTGACGTCACGCATGTCATAGAACCCCCTCCCTTCTCACAACCTCCAGTAGATGACACTGCGCAGAACGCGGGCCTTTACTCCTAAACTTCCATCATCACCCCCCACCCTCCCCCCTTCCACTACCAACCATCACGCCCCTCCTCCTCCTCCTCCACCATCCCCACCTCTATTTTTGGTTACATCTCAGCCGTAAATCATGTGCACTGTCCATAAAACAAAGTGTATATGTGCGCACAAACACCCACATCAAACACACACACTTCAATCCCCTCCCCCCTCCCACACACACACACACACAAGCACAGAATTAGCAGTTTCTTTTCTCTCTTTTTTTTTACCTGGAGGTGCGGAGACCAGTCTCGCTGAGGGCAGCAAGCGTTGCGTCATCCTCTTCACTCACCCAAGCCATCCCGGGCTCCTCTTGGATGTTATCCAATGGTTGCACATTCCTGAAAAAAAAAGAAAAAGAGAGATTGAAAAACCTTCCACAAAGTTATCCAATCAAATACAACTTGCCATTGTTACGTCACTAATGGCGGGAGTTATTTGTGTTTGTTACGTCACAATAGCGTCAGTAGAAGCAGTATAAGCGATTGGTGCAAAAGCCGTGCCCTCTCAGCCAATCAGAGACCTAGATTTTTTTAGTAAACCACTTGCCAACAAATTTAATAAAAACCCCAGGTGACCAGTTCCTTATTAATTCTGCTTTCTCATAAAAAGTTTCGTTAATGATTGTAAGGTTGAAGAAACAAAAGAAAATTAGTTTTAATTGCTTAATATTTAAATGATATTAAATACTAAACTCTCTAAATTCTGATTCGGTTTTAACATATGACAGCCAATTGCAGGGATATTTTACAGAGACAAAAGAACTCTTTTTTTTTCTTTTTCAGTGGCGTTAATATGCGATGCTTGCAGCACATAAAAAGCCAACACAGTTGAATCCCGGAATCAAGACCAGATTGGACCCAATTGAAAGGTTTTCAGTTTGATTCAATCCTTTTTTATTTACCTGAATTTTGGAGGAACCGACAAAAAAACCTGGATACTTGTAGGGGGTGAGGGGAGAGGGAGGAGAAGGAGGGGGTTTTGTACCAGGAATTCACTGTATTTTTGCATGGATTAGAAGAAATATTATACACATTGTTCGGTCCAAATAACACATTGTTACGTCACAATAGCTCTTTTTTTATTGATTGATTTTACTGCATTTTAACTCATTTTTATACTATATTAATAAACAATTATAAATGCAGTTTCAAACTGGAAAAAAATAGCGAATTTGAAGCATAATATATTTACCCATCCAGTGTGTTTGCTCTGACACTGTAAAATACCAAACCCAGTCCGTACATTTTTTTATATTTTCTTCCTCTTTTTTGCGTTTTTTATTATTCTTATTGTTATTTTGTTGGGAAGGGGGTATCTACCTGGTTCTACAATTAACAGTCAGTAAAATAGTAAACCCAGTCTAGTCATATTTTTCATTTTATTCTTCTTTTTGCGTTTTTTAAATTATCTTTTTTTTGTTCTTTTTATTTATATATTTTTTTTTGGGGGGGGGGGTGTCTCTCTGGTTCCACAATTAACAGTCAGTCGTTCAGCTTGTATCTCGTATGTCAATAAGCCAGCCTTTTCGAAATGCTGTTTCTGATCAGTCAATCAAACAGCTATTCAAACAGCTGTTATTTCATTCGCCAGTAAGTCAGTCGTTCAAGCAGTTGTTCTGACAGTTATTATTTTTCCCGTTTATCGGTCAGTCACTCAAACAGCTGTTAGCCGATCGTTCAATTAGTCGGTCGTTCAAGCAGCTGTTCTGACAGCTGTTATTTTTCCCGTCTGTCAGTCGGTCACTCAAACAGCTGTTACCGGATCTCTCAATTAGTCAGTCGTTCAAGCAGCTGTTCTGACAGCTGTTATTTTTCCCGTCTGTCAGTCAGTCACTCAAACAGCTGTTAGCGGATCGCTCAATTAGTCAGCCGTACAAACAGCTGTGGTCTTATCTTTCCATGAGTCATTCGTTCAAACAGCTGTTATAAAGACAGTCAAGCTTTCAGACAGCTGTTAGACTAGTATCAATCAACCAGCTGCCTCACATTTATCAGTCCATAATCAATGGCAATTTATCGATAATTCCTTCGAATTGATTTAACACTAAATTAAAGAAACGTGTTTACACTCGATTACAATGTACAAACATAAGTGCGTTTCATTCCTTTTATTATTTTTATATACAGAACTCGTACACAACACACCGTAGTAAAAAAATAACCTTTGTAGCATTGATTTTCTTTTTTTTTTTTAATTTTAAAAAATTTTCTAGTATAACTGTTGACTTAAAGATAATGTTACGTAACCGAAAAAAATGGTTTTGATTAGTAAAGCAAACATCTAAATTGAAAGAGAGACAGATCACTGACCTTTTTCTCTTTTTGTTTTTCTTTTTGGGCCACTTATCACGTATAAAGTGCTCGTATTCCTTCTTGTGTAAGCGCATGCGGTAATACGAATCAGTGCTACAAAAGGAAATGACGTCACGGGGTTACTGGCAGGCCTGTGCGTTGTTACTTAACAGCTGACCTCTGCGAGAGATCTTTTTTTATTATATATGACTCAAAACAAAAAAAAAAACCGGATTGACTTTCTAAAAGAGGTTACTGTTTTTCAAAAAAGAGTATTACTTTCTCGAAATCACGATGGAACTAAAAAAAAAAGGGGGGGACAACAGATCGAAACCCCACAGAGGTTGGCTGTTGGTCAGCAACGCAAGCTTATGTGGATATGGGACGGCCCATTTTCGAATCAGCAAGGCGTATGAGAAGGAGCAAATTTCTAGACTTCTTCTACCCTCTCCCCTCCTCCTCCCCCCCCCCCCCCCCCCGTCCCGTCAGGTGTTGATTTTTTCCATTAAAAAGAGCCTTACACTGCATCGTGTTTCCATAGTAAATTCCAAAAATCTCATTTTTATCCCCACATCTCCACCTCTCCTTTTTAACAGTTCAAAGAACCCTCACCCCACTCCCCCGCCCCCCCCCCCCTCCCCTCCCCCAGATATTCTACTTGGCAGCTGATCATAAAATGGGCTTCCTGTACCATCACAAGAAGGTGCGAGAAAAAAACAAGCAAGACAAAAATGCAAAGTTTGAAATACATATACACCGGTACGCCAGAAATCAGACCATCCCCAGAATAAGACCATTGCGGAAATAACATCACCCCGGAAATTAGACCACCCAGGAAAAAGACAATCCCAAAAATATGGAATTCCCAGAAATAAGAGCACCCCGGAAACCACACCACCCTGGGAATAAGACCACCCCAGAAAAAGACTATCCCTGAAATAAGACCCGCCACTAAATTAGACCAACCCGGAAATTAGACACTCCGGAAATGGGACCAGCCCGGAAATTATATCACTTTTTGTTACCCCTAAGTACTAATTCAACCCACTTATGCAGAACCCTAGAATTGAAACCAACCCCGGAAATTAAGCGTGTACTTTTTGATCGGTCCGTATAAGGAGGGGGTCTTATTTCTGGATATCAAGTGTACACAAGGCCAGGCACACTCCGAGTAATCTCACGGCTGTGTTAACCCATAATTACACGAAGAATTCGCATGAGCACAATAGAATTAAATATCAAAAAAATATATATGACATTCACACCATTTTCAGTCTGTCGCTTTTCAATTTAACACATTCTATACAACCAACAGTAAATTTTCTTAGCTATGCATTAAATGATTTTCAAAGTGTATTTGCAATTAATTTGAAATAAAGAAAATTAAATTGAAAAGCGACACGAAGTTTTCAACCAACACTCTGTGAATTACGCACTCATTTTTCATACTTTTTTTGTACCTAAACGAATGCGCCGACTGTATGCGTTTTTTACCGAGGAAATGCCCGTTACTACGCTTGTGTTTGCGCATGACCACATACGAGTTTGAGCTGAAAAAATTTACGTCTACTCATCAAAAATAAAGCATTTTAACCCCATTTCTATTGGTATTTATTATTTATTTATTTATTAATAATTTCAGTTATTATTTTCTAACTTGCAGCCGTTAAAGTTCTATAATAAAAACATTGGCTTTAATTACTTTGTATTTAATATTTTTTCCAAGTGCGAAGATGTTTTTATTTATTTTGTTAAATTTTATTTATTTATAATCCGGACTCTACTTCTAATATATATACAGAAAACTAATTAGATATACGTGAAGCCAGATCACAGGAGAGAACTAATCGCGAACCTGTAATCGAACTTGGAGCAATCAAATGAATGCAACAAAAAGACACGAGGGACTAATCTCTGACCGGAATTCGTGCTTGAGGCCACCAGATCAAAGAGTAATTTCACAACCAAATTTGAACCTGACGTAGGGAAAGGGAACTGAAGCAGAGAGGGAGGGGGGTACATAATCACACAACGTCACACAGCCGACGAATGGGAAAGATCAAACATTAATCAAAGATCTGAACTCAACACTGAAGCCGCCAGCTGTTTTTTTTTTAAAAAAAGAGGGTGCGGACTAATCAAATACTCACATGCGTCCTTGGAGCCGCGAGGAAAGATCAAGAGAAAACTTTCTTATATCTAATTACACACCTGAATTCGTACCTTTAAACCCTTAAGGACAACAGCGAGATTAATCACATACCTGAACCTGTGCTTAGGGAAACTTAAGGGCAACAATAGGGACTAATCACACACATGAACTCGTGCTTGGGGACTATTATTGTCAACATGAAGGACTAATCAGGCATCTGAGCTCGATCTCGGGGATCGTTAAGGGAAAAAAACACCCATGACTAATCACACACCTAAACTCGTATTTGGTACCACCAGACGAAAATCACTGTCTAATCATATACCTGTACTCGTGCTTAGGGGTCATCACGGATTAATCGCATACCTGAATGCGCACTTGGTGCCGTCAGGAGAGAATCACTGTCTAATCACGAGCCTGTACTCGTATTTAGAACCCATCAGGGACTAATCACGTACCTAAACCCGCACTTGGTGCCACTAGGAGGCCATCACGGACTAATCACGCACCTGAACTCGCACTTAAGGGATACAATGGGACTAATCACGTACCTGAACCCGCACTTGGTGCCACCAGGAGAAGAGCACTGTCTAATCACGCTCCTGTACTCGTACTTAGGGGCCATCAGGGACGAATCACGCACCTTTACTCGTATTTAGTGGCCATAAGGGACTAAGCATGTATCTATGTTCGTACTTAGGGGCCACCAGGGACTAATCACGTACCTGAACTCGCACTTGGTGCCGTCAGGGAGCACGTAGTCACAGCGATGGAAGCCGTCATCATGCACGTTGCTTCGTGTGCTCAGCTCGGCGGCGTTCAGCTCGCCCGTCTCACCCTTGAAGATGAACACATCGCCATCTACCGGCGTCAACTGCTTCTTTTTCTTACCTGCAAAATCAAAGCGTTGATCGAGAGGGGGAGGCCGGAAGAAGAGAGGGAGGGGGAGGGGGAGGGGGCAGGTTCCCCCCGCCCCCTCTTTTGGTCTGATATATTTTTAATGAAGCAGAAGTTATCGGGAAGAGGGGAAGGCCAGACTGTAAGAAGACTGAATGGAGTGAATTTGGATGAAACATTGAAAAAATGCCAGTGACTTTGAACTCTAACTAACAGGATTCAGTGACTAGATCTGGGATGGAGCAGGAGGCTTCAATGACGTATGTGACTAAGCCTGGTATGGGACAGGAGGCTCCAATGACGCGTGTAACTAGGCATGGGATGGGACAAGCAGGCTTCAATGGCATGTATGACTAAGGCCTGGGAAGGAACAGAAGGCATCAATGACGTGTGTGACTAGGCCTGAGAAGGAAGAGGAGGCAACAATGACGTTTGTGACTAGGCCTGAGATGGAACAGGAGGCATCAATGACATGTGTGACTAGGCCTGGGAAGGAACAGAAGGCATAATGACATGTGTGACTAGGCCTGAGAAGAAAAAGAAGGCAATAATGACGTTTGTGACTAGGCCTGAGATGGGACAGGAGGCATCAATGATATGTGTGACTAGGCCTGGGATGGGACAGAAGGCTTCAATGACGTTTGTGACTAGGCCTGAGTTGGGACAGGAGGGATCGATGACTTGACTAATCAGTCATCACAGACATCACTCGTGCAAGCAGATGTTTTCTCATTCTTTCACTCAGCAAAAAAACATTTCTAAAATATAATAAAAAAAAATGTGACTTCGACTACAATACAAGTTTCCTCTTATTGTGTCTTAGTCAGTGACTGGTCAGTCAAAACCCCTTGAACATGACGTCATCAATTTTGTCACATTTTTAAACGTTCACTTGTATTTCCTTTTATCTGACAAATGATTGCACGGAGTGTAGGAGCATTGGGGACAACAGTCCGAAGATCGCCGAAAAAGTTAGGCATGTTCAAGGGCATTTTGAGTACAAGACTTTTCTTGATAAATAATCCACAATTGTGAGTTTGCACAAAAAAAGCTGTTAAGATAATGACCATTGTTTGGCGCTGAAAAACTCCTCCCGGTTACCGGTATTGAATGAAACATGCTTAACTCTTGGCGATCTTCTCGACTCTGGCATACGCCTAATTCACATACATATACTGATTATCACTGCGCCAAACCTGCGCACAAAAAGTAGTCCCATTTGGATCCAACAGAACGGGGAATAATCGTAAGTTTCATATCCTTTCTTCTTTTAAATATGTATAATTCACTATTAAACATCATAATTCAAGCCTCGCGCGCGAAAAAAAGTAGTTCGCATAATCTTAAGAAACTAGGGCGGAGTAATACATGCAGTATGTATGTGCATTACACGCATGCGCAGTGGCACAACATAAATAAGTAGCATCTTTTCACATACAACATCTTTAAAAAGCCTTCGATTAAAACTCAGAAGTGTTTTCTCTCAAGTGATTTTCGCAAGTTTTTTTTTTTTTCAAAATAAAAATAAATAAATGAGTAAATGAATTGCAAAAGATATATGACATAACATTTTAATCTTTTGCAGAGTTTGTAACGGTTTAATTTATGACTGACTCTATATCAAGCTCTGAATTATTTTCACATAACTAAGGCAAAATTCGAAAAAATAAGTTTATTGGCAATGAAAACAGCACGATTTATTTTTAAATTTTTAGCTGCTAATTTTTTATAAAAAAAATCGGATAAAACATGCGGAAATCGCTTGAGTCTAAACACGCTCTGAATTTTTGTGCAACTCACCTTTTATGGTTTTGCAGTCCAAAGGTTGACTTTTTCCAATTTTTTTTAAATTTTTCTTTCTCTTTTCGTCTGATAAAGATTTTTGCCAGGATTGTTTTGCGTGTGTGCGAGTCAGCCAGAGTTAAGCATGCTACTAATTAGGGACAACTAATTAATTAGGTTTCACTAATTAATTTGACATCATGTACTAATTTTACTAATTGCTGCTAAACGCGTGGTTAATTCAGCACCAATCAGAGGCTTAAGAAACTATTTAAAGAAACAATTAAATGCAGATTTTATCTTTGATGACAATTAAATCCCACCTCCCCATCTCTTTACACCCTCCCTCCCACCACCTAAATCGTTGTTCCGAAGTGCCAACTCGTCCGCCCCACCCAGCCACGCCTAAAAGTAGTACTCCCCCCATCCCCCCACCCCCTCCCCCTCCCCCATCCCCCACTCCCTCCCCCTCCCCCTCCCCCACCCCCTCCCCCCTCCCCATCAGCCCCTTCCGTTTTTACTTTTGAGACTGAAACAAAACTGTCATAAAGCAAAAAAGAAATAATAATAAATCTTTTGCGGATGCATACAAAAAAGTAGTACCGTTCTTTCAATGAAAGTATTATTTGTATTTAACAACTTAAACTGAATGATGAAGATAAAGAGCGCAACCTGTGACGTCACGACGTCACGACGTCACGAATGACTAGTTGGCGGGGAAAACTTAATCGTTTGAAAACTGCAAGAAATGAATTAAGGTAGCATTATTTTATTATTATTATTTTTTATTTATTTATTTGTTGCATAGAAGTGTTCTGAAAAAGAGCGGATTATCGAACGCGAACCTTTAATGAACGGACATGAGTGAATTATTTGACCTTGGCCTATATGCGTGGGTTGCCAATAGGAGAGATTTAAGCGAGTTATTTAACATTTGAGTGAAATATGAGTGACCTTTTCCATTGCAATCGCATCCCTGTAATTTAAGTCATGTCTGCGGCCATGACGTCATGTATACGTCACATTACTATGATCTCACGACAGAAGTTTTTTACCTCCGTTATAAAACGCGTCCGTTTCCGGATCTTTGGCCTCCTGCATGCGTACGTCATTGCCGTACATAGCCGGAATCCCTGATTTTGGACGCAGCGTCCAGAGTGGCTTGGCTGGAAAAAAATTAATTCTCACGGTTCTTATGCAGCAAAATGAATACAATCATTTCCCACCTTTGTTGTATACACATAACAAGGCTGCAGCAGAACCCGAATTTTACCTCTACTCTAAAGATGCAGCAAGACTGCAGCAGAACCCACTTTTTAACTCTACTGTATACATAAAACAAGGCTGCAGCAGAACCCGCATTTTGCCTCTACTGTTTATGTTACAAGGATTCAAAGACCCACTTTTAAGTCTACTTTTTAAAACCAAGCCGACAGTAACACATGTTTTATCTGTGATATATACTAATGGAGAAAAAAACATATGGAATGCCTTTTTCACATTTATCAGGCAATTATTGCTATCAACAATTAAATTTTGCCATCTATGCTTTTTGATATGGTTTTTATGTCTCTAAATGTATTCTTGATCTCAGAAATAAGCCTTGATACAATAAAAATGATTTTAGAAATCAAAAGTTCAGTTCTTAATAGCAAAAATGAAATATTTGACAGCAAAAAATCTAAATTTTAAGCTCATTTATTTATTTCCTTTTTTACTGATGTCAAAAACGTATCTAAGATAATTTTATTTCAGAGTGAGGCATTTTTAATTTATATTTTGAAATCTGCAAATGACTGCACACCGCCCCGTTCTCCACCAACCCCGCCTTCTGATACCTCCCCCCCGTCCCCCCCTCCCCTCCACTCCCCTGCTTCCGACTTCCTCCCTGGCTCTCAGCTATTTCTAGGAATAACATCTGGTTTTATAATTAAGTTTCCTTTTTTACAATTGATAAAATTATTTCTCTATAAAAATAACTGACAAGAAATTTTTTTAAAATCTACCACATTTTACAACAAAAACACCATGAGTTTTCAATGAAAACGTACAAGTCATGGAATCTATGATTACTAAATATCTCTTAGTTGTATTAAATTATTTGTTTAAATGCCCGTACCACTTTCAGGATCAACAGGACCGCCGTTGCTGACTGGAGCTACCGTGTGTGGTCTGCAAAGTAAATATGAATTTTATATATATGTTACAGGGTATCTTTAATTACAGTGTAAGTATACTTACCCTGACCATGTGAGGGCAAGTATACTTACACTAGTTTAAGTATACTTACCCTGAAATTAAAGATACCCTGTAACATATATATTTCTTTTTTATTTATTTATTTATATATTTATTTGGTCATTATTTTTTTCTTTGTTTATTTTTTATTTACATTTTTGATACAAGATGTTAGGTTTCACAAAATTTGTTTTGGTTACATTAATTTTTTTTCTTTGTGATTAACATTAAAACTTTTTGAAAGGGGAGTGGGAATGAGAGGGAGTCGGGGTGGGGGGGGGGATTGATGTGATGAGGACGGACAGAGGGCGGGGTCCAGGATGGAGCAAGGGAGGGAGGACTTGCTTGACGGTTCCACCCTCAGATTTCTCACCGCACCTCGGGTTTGAGGTTTTTGGGATTGGGGTGGTGGGGAGGGTTAGAAAGGGGTAGGGGTTCTTGGATGGAGGGAGGGAGGAGTTAATTAACGGTTCCGCCCTCAGACTTATCACCTCACCTCGGGTTTCGGGTTTGGGAGTGGGGTGGGGGGGCGGGGCGTTTTAAAGGGGTGGGGGTTTTGGATGGGAGAGGGAGGACTTACTTAACGGTTCCACCCTCAGACTTCTCCCCAGGTTTCTTCCACGGTTTCTTGATGAGTAGAATCACGACGACGGCTGCTATGGCCAATAAGCCAATCACCAGCAGTGCCACTGTAGTGTAAACAAAGAGCACGTCGTCATGTAAACAAAGCGCACGTGGTCATAAAAGCAAAGGGCAAGGAGTAACATTGCCATGGCCAACAAGCCAATCATCAGTGGTGTCATTGTAATGTAAACAAAGAGCACATGGTCATGTAAACAAAGCACACGTGGTCTTGTAAACAAAGCGCAGGTAATCATGTCAACAATGCTGCAACCAACAGACCAATTACCAGCAGGGCAATTGCATGTAAAACTGCACGTGGTCATGTAAACAAAGCCCACGTGGCCATGTAAACAAAGCCCACATGGTCATGTAAACAAAGCCCATGTGGTCATGTAAACAAAGCCCACGTGGTCATGGAAACAAAGCCCACGTGGTCACGTAAACAAAACCCACGTGGTCATGTAAACAAAACCCACGTGGCCATTTCAATAATGCTAATTATAAAACAGAAGGCCTCTGAGAGATCTATCTGTTATGTATACACACAGAGCGGAGGGATATTTTTTTAAAAAGTAGTTCCGCTCTTTTATGAGTACTATTTTCAAGGAATCCCCAGTGGGTGGGCGGAGTAAAAGGGGTGTCATACACAACAGACAGAATCACCGTAGAGGTTGGCTGTTAGACAACGAGCCCAGATATAATTGTTTGAGCTTTTTAATAGTTAGCTGATGTAGCTGCGTAAACAATAGCGTACTTACCGGCCCAAGGAAATCGACAGGCAAAGTCCTGACACTGCAGCTGATCCTCTGTAAGCACACAGTGTCAACATGGCATCATCATAAAGTCAACAAAGCACAGTAACGTCAACATGGCATCATCATGACGTCAGCAAGGCATAGTAACCTCAACATGGCATCATCATGATGTCAAAAAGGCGTAGTGATGTCAATATGGTGTCATCATGACGTCAACAAGGTATAATCACGACAACATGGCATCATCATTAGCCATCTGTTATCATGTCATCAGCATGGCAACATTGTGACGTTTAGTACGGCACCAGTATGACGTCAAGATAGCACCACCGTGGCTTCAACGCCGCGTCATTATGACGTCAACATGGCATCATCATGACGTCAACATGAAAACGTCATGGCGTGAGCATTAAAACATCATGACGTCAACAGGACATCATGACGTCAATATGACGCTAATTATCATTTCGTCAGCATGCCATTATACAGTTGCTTAACTTTACCAAATATTATTTCCTTATTACCTCACAAGCAATCGTGTCGTCACTACCTTCCTCCTCCTCCTCCTCCTCCATCCTCCTCTTCTTGAGATCCGTCAACAACCATTACCTCCCCCCCCCCTCCGCAATTAACCATAGCTACTGTTTTTGTATTGCACCTCAACACGCTATAGTAACGCCCCCCCCCCCACGTCCACTGCCATCGCTACTACTTTTTATATATTATCCTCAACCCCCCCCCCCCCCACCACCTACTACCTGTCTCTCTCTCTCTCTCTCTCTCTCTCTCTCATCTCTCTCTCTCTCTCTTTCTCCCTCTCCCGCTCCCTCTCCCTCTCTCTCTTTTCTCTCTCCCTCTCCCTCCCCACCCCGCAGTCTTCGCTACCAATATATCCCGCCTCACCGGAAACGCAGCTCTTTTTTGTGTCCGGATCGGGACCGTATCCAGACGCACACTGGCAGCTGCCGTCACTCTTGCACACGGAGTTATCCACCGCGTTGCTGCAGTCGGTATTGTTGCGACAATTCTGGCTCCCCAAAGTTCTTTTCTTGCATTTCTGAAAAAAAACAGAGGGTCGGCAGCCGGGTTTTGTCAGTCTGATGCGCTAGCGCAAATTATTAAAGGGAAATGCGGGTATCTCACCTACAATTGACATTTCCTTCATACTTTCACAGTTTATAATGCTTTGAGCGTATAAATTCAAAATTTGAAAAGAAAAAGGGGGTCACCGATGTTATAAGAGAATAAAGACACTGAAAGTCGCGTACTTTTACTATAGAAACCATTGGGAAAACCAAAAATTTCAATCAAAATGCATAATTCACACATAATCACAATTGACAATTGCCTCATTTTTCCTGTTTGAAGAACCTGTCATACGAATTGTTTTAAGCAAATAAAAAATATATGTCACCGTATCAACAAGAGAACTATACAATCTTTTGACAAAATCCCATTGACTCAATGGGTAAATGGTGAAAACAGTGTAATATGATTTAAATGGACAATACATCAACACAGGCCCTTCTAGGAACAAAATATCAGACAATTTCTTGACACGACCCTATTTGTCTTGAAAAGAATTTTTCGATCTAGACGGATTTAGTAGTTATTTATACTGTGTAAACATGGATTCAGACTCGCATTTCGGTCGCTAGATGGCGCAGAGATACCCGCATTTCCCTTTAATAATTAAAATAAGATCTTTTTTATTTCTTTATTTTCATTTCTTTACTTTTTTATCCAATTTTTTTATTTCTTTTTTATTATTTTGATGTTTTGTACGGTATAGAATTCTGATTTACTTAATACAATCGCTGGTGAATACGTCATAATCGTACAGCGATTACTGATGACTACGTCACAACCGTACAGGGACCGCTGATGACTAATAACTACGCCACAACCGTACAACGATCACTAATAACTACGTCACAACCGTACAACGATCACTAATAACTACGTCACAA